>VSMD01057311.1:0-183037 GCA_008750895.1 Mirza zaza | reverse complement strand
ATACTTGATGTGTCAGTGGCAGATAGGGATGCTGTTTAGAACTTTTAGCATCTCCCAATATGTGAATCATAGAACATACCCTTAGGATTTTGGAGCAAAGCCATGCCAACTTCTTTGGATAACTAATCTCCTTTTGAGAAATAGCTTTTGGCTTGCTACTATGCCTTAATAGAGAATGGACAGTTAACCCTGGGCCACCAAGTTGTTACGCATGCTAGCTATCTATATCATAGCATGCCTATTATAATATATAGGTGATATATTATGTATCTATATTATATCTCTTATTTCATCTGAGGAGACCCTTTTATTTTATTCTTAAATGTCATTAATTTTATACAGAAATTCTTAAAACATAAGAAAACTACTTCAATTCTTAACTTTATGGTGATTGCATTTATTATTATATTTTAATGAGGACATAGTATAGAATTTAATTAAAAGGATTCATATTTCATATTTCTATCTGTAGAAATCATTTTTGTGAATGTTGTATATGTGTACATACAATGTACAAATATATGAAACATGACTCTTTTATGTGTGCATATATATGCACACAAATATATATGAATATTTATCATTAAATCAGTAAGTATTTGAAAAAGACTGATTGAAAAATGATTATTTAAAATCTTTATTTCAAAATTTTGTTATATTGAATAATTTCCTATATTTTCTTATTTTTAGGCAATATGTCTTATTAAAACTCTATGGAATTTATTGTAACATTGTAACGTCATCACGTTTCATGTTTAAAAAAGAATTATAATACATATTGGATTATATTATATATGTATGCACATACTATATATGTGCAAAAATAGTAATATATGTATGTGCATAGAAATATAATTTATCTTTATGTATAAAGGGGCTTTATTGTATAACATAGGGGCTAATGTTAGGGGCTAATATTAACATATGTTAGCCCCTACTTATATTTCAATCTGACACAAATCAGTAGATAGAGCTGTAGGCAAGACAACCAAATCTATTATGTTTCTTGTAATTACTCACTATATTTCTAAGTGATTTGATTTACATATTTTATGGTAACATATCAATATCTGGAGGGTTCATGGCATTGGCATATTCATAATTGATTAAAGTTTATCAACAAAAATATCATCATGCTTGTTCACATTAAAATATAATATACTGGTATTAGTGGGCTTATTCATACTGGGTTTTTTTGTATTTATGATTGTCTGATCCTTGCTCAAATTTTTTATATTTCTATTTTGCTTTTATGGGTTATTTTAAACAGTGTTAAATAGGTTTTTAAATATAATCTGAAATATTTTTATATATAATTCATGGTAGTAACTACCCATTACTTACAGTATACATCCGGATCAATTTTTGCCATGTTATTGTGGTTTGATATTATTAAATTTTTACTTTTTTGCACATTTAACTCTCTTCTGATTATATTAATAATGTGGCCAAGTTTAAAGTTTGTAGTTTTCTCAGAGAGTTGTGCATCAGGTAGCAGGTAGACCAAATACCAAAGCTAAAAATATATATATTAATAGACAGTATTTTGCAGTAATATAACTTTTGCATATAATGGAAAATATATTCTTTTGAAAGGCTAAAATACATAAGATTATAGTGTTGATTTAAATAAAAACACAAAAATTTTCATGCTTGGGCAAATAAGGCTAAATTCAAAAATATGTAAAGACTCAGAATACATGCTATTCATTTATTAATTTCAAATACATTGACTGAAGTGTATACTCTCTTTGATAGTAGATTATGCAAAAATATGTCGTGAAAGCATTTAAAAGTATTAATATAAAAATATGGTTAAGAATTGAAACAGTTAAAATAAGGATGGAAAAAATATATAGGAAGACATACAATAATAGTAAATGCAGCACAGTGATTAATGACACAGGCTTTGCAATCAAATAGATCTCAATTCAAATAATTCAAATCACCTTTGCTAGCTGTGTCACCTTGGACTAAGTTTTTAAACTGTTTTATCTTTAGTGTTTAAATTTGTAAGATGGGGATAACATCATCTGTCCCACATGTAATGGTAACATTTAAATAACAGAATATATGTGAATGCTTATCGCAGACAGGCTCTTACTGATTGAGTGTTTAGGAAAGGCAGTTAGCAGAGGTAGAAAGCTGAAACAGCAGTACTATAAAATTGTTGTAAATCTGTTTCTAAACAGATTTTCTTTTGTCACTTGAATACCTCAGCACGAGACTAAGCAGTACTTGATAAAGTCTAACATAGAAATAGGGTTTGCAAAGAATGTATGAGCTTAGAAATCACAGCAACTCCCCAAGTACATCCTCTAAAACCCTGTCTATAAAAATCCACATCTATTATAAAGGGTTGAAAATCTTATCAGAGGAAAGTTTGCTTATACCACCTTCACTATTTTTTGTGGGTTTTTTTTCTTGCTTTTCATACTACAGATATCCCCACTCTATACTTAAAAACACAAATACTAAATTCTAGATTGTATATAAAACATAGGAGAAAACAAATTATTCATCATTTTAACCTTTACTACTGTTAAGGGAATGTAACTGAATGCAAATTTTAGAATCTTACGTAGCCACCTAACTCAATTAACTGAAAGTAAAAAATGCCTAAGAATACCTATTATGTTGTCAGACAATCATTTAAATTGACCTTGCTCAGAGAACTTGGGAAGGATTTTAGCTATTTAGTCTTTAAAAAAAGAAGCATTTGATAATATATTCTTTGTATTTAATAGTCTAATGACTGGATATGTAGTAATAAACAAGAGACACTAAGTTCTTTCATTCATGAACTGGTGTCAGAATGATCTCAACAACCCACAACCCACATAAACATCATGAAATTGAGATCAGTGGATTTATCTCATGCTTGACAAATTTGGAATTCATCAGCATCTGTCAATACACAGAGCATACAGCCAGCACCAGCTGGAAAAGAGGAGATTAACTCTGTAATAACAATGAGTTGCGCAGCATTTAGCCTGCCCCAATAGGTGTTCAGCAGTCCACAGACTATAGCAAGGACTTTAGTAACACTGTAGGAGGAAAGCAGACCGGTGGGTACCTGTTAGCAACCCTTTGAGAAGTATTCACACATCCAGTGTGTCTCTGCATTGAACTACAAAAATAATCTGCCACAACACAATATTGACAATTTATTTTATCTCATTTCTTAGCAAATATGTTGCTATTTCTGCTTGGCTTCAGTTGTACTTATTAATAGATCTGCTGTTCATGAGAAATGTATTTAATGTCTTCATTTTTGTCATCATAAGGTCTTCTTTATCTTCAGTGTCAAAGAGTTTCTCTAGTGTGTGGTGATAGCTGTAGATTTATTTTTACTTATTCTCCTAAGGGCATTCATACATTCTGTGAGTTTTACAATATTTGTTGGTGGTATGTTTTCAAGTGTAATCTTTCCACAATCATTTCCATACTTTCTTTTTAGCAATATCAATTAGACCTGTAGTCCCCAACCCCAGGGCTGTGGACTGGTACCAAGTCATGGCCTGTTAAGAACTGGGCTCCACAGGAGGTGAGCAGTGGGCAAGAGAGCAAAGCTTCATCTGTATTTATAGCTTCTCTCCATCGCTAGTATCATCACTTGAGATTTACCTCCTGTCTGATCAGCCGTGGCATTAGATTTTCATAGGATCATGAACCCTACTGTAAACTGTACATGTGAGGGATGTAGGTTGTACGTCCCTTATGAGAATCTAATTCTGATGATCTGAAGTGGAGCTGAGGCAGTGATGCTAGTGCTTGGGAGTGGCTGCAAATACAGATTATCATTAGCAAAAAGGTTTGACTACACAGAGACCATAATAAATCAATTGCTTGCTGACTCATATCAAAACCCTATCAGTGAGTGGCAAGTGACAATTAAGCTGCATCGAGTGGCAGACTTTATAGTGGCAAGTGAGTTCATGTACTTTAATTATACTGCTGCATCTGGTACCAGACTGTGAGTCAGAACCCAACACTTATTTTAGTCTGTTCATGGCCCACCCATTATGTTATTTACCACTTCCATCTACACCTCTTTGTCTCAGTCACACTTTTTGGTAAGCCCACAAGCTAACCCTAACACAAATGAATAAAAAATAAACATTACTGGACTGCTTCTTTGAAAAAAGGGAAAGACCCAATGATGAGACAGCAGAAGACTCTAAGACGGCCAGCCAAATGAAAGCTGTGTTTAAAAGAAAATACCACACAGAGTGGAAGAAAATATTTGCTCTTTACATTTCTGATAAAGGTCTAATAACAAGAATCTATCTAGAACTTAAAAGAATAAACAAGAAAAAATCAAACAACCCCATCAAGAAATGGGCAATGGAAATGAACAGAAACTTCTCCAAAGAAGACAGAATAATGGCCTGCAAACATATAAAAAAAATGCTTAACATCTCTAATCATCAGAGAAATGCAAATCAAAACCACAATGAGATACCATCTAACACCAGTGAGAATGGCTTGTATCAAGGAATCTCAAAACAACAAACGCTGGCACGGATGTGGAGAGACAGGAACACTCTTACACTGCTGGTGGGACTGCAAATTAGTGCAACCTTTGTGGAAAAGAATTTTGAGATACCTCAAACAGCTAGATATAGAAATACCATTCGACCTGGCAATAGCATTGTTGGGCATCTACCCAAAAGAGCATAAGACATTCTATTATAAAGACATCTGCACCTGAATGTTTATGGCAACACAATTCACTATTGCAAGATCATGGAAACAACCCATGTCCATCAATTCATGAGTGGATAATTAAAATTTGGTATATACTCACAAGGGAATACTACTCAATTCTAAGAAATGACAGTGAGCTAGTGCCATTTATGCTATCCTGGATTAAGCTTAAGTCCGAAATCCAAAGTGAGGCGACACAAAATCAAGAAAATGGGCTCCACATCTACTCGTCATCAAATTGGTTCTGATTGATTAAAACTATTGTACGAAAACTATTGGCAAACACTACCACAAATGGTGGTAGTGTTCGCCAGGGTTTGGGGGAGGAGGAGATACACATCTTAGGGTTGTGGCGAGCATTGTGGGGGGGGGAAGGGAATACCTCTAACCCTTCGTAGGGAAAGGCAAAGATATATAATGTAACCAAAAGGTCAAAAAAGAAAAATAAAAAAACCAAAAGGCTATTATTGGGTGGTGGGCCGATGGGAGGGGGGAAGAGGGGAAGAATATATACTTACAAAATAGGTGTGATGTGCACCACCTGGGGGTAGGACACACTTGATGTTTTGGTAAGGTGGGGGCTGCGGGGAGGAATGGAAGGGGCAATATATGTAACCCTAACAATATTTGTACACCCATAATATGATAAAAAGAAAACAATAAAAATAAAATAAAATACCAAGAATCCTACTTAAATTATGGATCCATTGCAACAGGTGATTCACATTGTCCAAGCCCACTTTGTATAATATGTGGCAACCAGCTATCCAATGAAGCATTGAAAGCTTCAAAACTGCTTTATCACATGGAGACCAAGCACCCTCCATTAAAAGACAAGGCTTTGGAGTTTTTCAAAAGAAAAAAGTGTGAACACAAAGAACAGAAGCAATTACTGAAGGCTGCCACTTCATCAAATGTGTCTGCACTGAGAGTATCATTCTTAGTGGCTAACTGCATTGCTAAAGCTACAAAGCCCTTTACTATTTGTGAAGAGTTGATCTTGCCTGCTGCTAAGGATATTTGCCACGAACTTTTAGCAGGGGCTGCAGTTCACACGTTACTCTTTCAGCTAACACCATAACAAGACAAATTGAGGAAATATCAGAAGATATTGAGACACAATTATTGAGGATGATTAATAAGTCACCATGGTACAAAATCCAGGTTGATGAGTCTACTTATGATGACAAGGCAACAATATTTGTTGTGTGTGATACATTTTTCAGGAAGATGTGCATGAGGGTATGTCATGTGCACTTTTTTTGCCAACCCACATTACAGCCGCAGAATTATTCAAGTCTTTGAAGGATTACATATCAGGAGAACTGAACTGGTCATTTTGTGTCAGCATACGCACAGACAGAGGGGCTGCCATGACTAGATGGCTTCCTGGTTTCACTAATGGGGTCAAGGAGGTTACTTCTGAATGTGAATCTATGCACTGTGTTATCGATAGAGAAATACTGGATAGCCAAACAATGTCACCTGAACTAAACAACGTTTTTCAGGATGTGATTAAAATCATTAACCACATTAAAGTATATGCCCTTAACTCATGTCTATTCATGCAGTCGTGAGGAGCTGGATGCAGAGCACATTTATCTTCTTTTATACACAGAAGTGGGATGACTTTCTAATGGTAGATAACTGGCCAGAGTTTTTGAGTTATGAGAGCCACTTCTGAGATTTCTTTTAGAAAAACAGTCACCACTGGCATCATATTTCAGTGACACACAATGGGTCACAAAACTTGCTTACTTACATGATATATTCCACCTGCTTAATGAACTCAATCTGTGACTTCAGTGGAGAACAACAACAACTGTGTTCAACTCAGGAGACGACGTGGCTGCATTCAAAGACAAACTGGAATTATGGGACCAATGAGTGAACATTGGCATTTTTGACATGCTTCAAACATTAGCAGAGATTTTGAAAGAGACTGAGCAGGGGCCTTCTTTCTCCCAGTTGGTGCATGATCACCTATCTCAGCTTTTAAAAGACATTAAGCATTACTTTGAACCACAAAAGACCCCCAAACTGGGAAGAAATGGGTCCATGACCCATTTGTGAATAAGGCAGGTGAATCAACTTTGTCCATGCTAGAAGAGGACCTGCTTAGGTCAGAAATGAGGGTGGTCTTAAAAGTATGTTTGAAACAACTTCAAGTCTCCATACATTCTGGATTAAAGTCAAAGTGGAATAATCTGAGATTGCCACAAAAGCAATGAGAAGCGTGCTTCCATTTCCAACATACTATCTTTGTGAAACAGGGTTTTCTTCAGTGACAGCAACCAAAATGAGATTATAGAGCAGACTGGACATAAGCAACACACTTCAGGTGTCACCATCTGCCATCACCCCCAGATGAGACCATTTACTTGCAGGAAAATAAGCTCAGATCTTCCACTGATTCTGCATTATAGTGAGTTGTACAATTATTTCATTATATCATTACAATGAAACAATAATAGAAATAAAGTACACAATAAATGTAATGTGCTTGAATCATCCTGAAAACACATCCTCCATCTGTGGAAAAACTGTCTTCCTGAAACCAGTACCTGGTGCCAAAAAGGTTGCTACTACTGAATTAGACTTATTTCAATTTCCTTATTCTAACCTTTATGCTCCTTTGTTTCTTTTATTACATTTTCTTTCTCAGTTTTTCTTTATGCTTTAATTTAGGTGATCTTTATCTTTTTTTATCTTTTGGGATAATGCTTCTCTTTCCCTCTCTTTTGCTTTGAATGGCATTGCTTAACACATTTAATGTTTTTAAGATTCAACTCTCATAATTTTCCTTTATAAAATTCAATTTAATTACTTTTAAAATTGCTTTGTTAAATAATCAGGATTGTTTCTTTCTCAAACTTTAAATCCCATCTTCTATTTCTTTAAACATTTCCTTAAGAGTAATTTTATTTTATTTCTGACAACTTATAGGATATATACACTTAAAAAATGTTTGTTGCCTCTCAATTATGGTGGCTCTTTGTTTCTTTGAACTGTAGCCATCTTTTTCCATAATCTCATTTTTATTTTATCTTACTTAGTGCAAATTTCAATCCTTAAATAGGAGATGCTTTCCTCCACTGATAACTTACATTTACTCTTATCAGGGATCTGTTTTGCTAATATCTTAGAGAGTTCCACAAAAATGTGCGGTTCACAAACAATTCCCCTTATCTTTCTGCTGCTCTGAAATATAATCTTCCACTAGCACTCCTGCTATCATCACTTTCTCATAAGACATCTTGACTTTTGGCAAGTTTAAGAGAATATCAAAAAATCAGTGAAAATATATAATTTTAAAAATATCAAAATAGATTTAGTTGGCAAACATAGAAGCTTACTATCAAAACTTAGAGACATCTCCTCCTCTCTAGCACACAAGGGATATTTACAAAAAAAATTATCTCACATTTTCTGATAAAACATTAAATTAGAAATAAATAACAAAATTTCAAAAAAACCCACACATTTATATTTGATATTTACATGTACACATATTTTAAATATCAAAGACTCATAAGACTCTGAGTAGCCTCAATTATATGCCAATTTTAGGCATTTGAACATATAAAATTAATTTTGAGAGTGAATGGACAAACCTGAATACTAACCTTCGTTTTTCACATTGCAGCTCATGATTAGAAAGGGGACAAAGTGTTTGTAGTCTGTTGGTTTGATAACAGATGATCATCTAGAATGGAATGTAAAGTATCATAGAAAATAAATAGTTCCAAGGAATCACTTCAGATAAAACCTAGTGCTGTGAATAAATTGTTGGCTTTTCACATGTAGCAATTTAATTAAAATCAAATCTCAGCTACAAAAGAATCGATATCATTAGCTCTTGATAGTTTCAACAGTGATTTCTTTCCATTGTTTTTCTCCTACACCATTTTTCTTGCATTTATCTAGAGATGACCTCTTTTTTAAAAATATAAATACATTACATGGAAGAAAAAGCAAGATATTCCAGCGGATGTTAAATGTTTTACACAGCATGCGTGGCAGTGTAATGGGATACTTGATGTTCAGAGATTGTCTGTTCTAAACGGTGTTAGTGCTGCTTAGTGTTGGTATAAATGGGTAGCTGCTGTTACTACAGAAGATATTCTCTGGATTATCAAAATATAAGAAGCAATTTGGCTGCTTGACATCCTATCTTCCCATCCATACCATTTGTCCTTTTTCATTTTCCTTGGGTGTATATTTTTTTCTCAATTTCCCATGCTTTAATCAAGAGTTAAATACATTGCCAAAAGAATGGAGGTGGGTTTTATCTCAAAGGAGGATTTCATGCCTGATAGAATTCTATTGTGAGAACTATTGTAACTTATTGCCAAAATTTCTTCCAATTTCACAGAGTGTTTTGGAAAATGGAAGAAAGAAACCTTCAAGAACCCTATGTAGCTATGAGAAATATTAGAAAAATGACCTAATGTTAAAAGTCAACCCTAAAATTATTGATCCAATGTAAGAATATGGGCAGATCAGTTTGTATTTGGGGAATAATATATTAGTAATTTTAAAGAAATTCTCTCATAGAGGACTTTTACCTCCTTCACATTTTTAGTTATAATTTTGAAACATCTGCATATAATGAAAAATACAGATTGCAGTCAAAATTATTAATGAAATGATACCACTTCATATACTAATAAAATTTGGCAGTTGTCATGAATATCCTGTTAAGTGATATTTTTCATGACATTCTTGACAAAGATATCAGACATAGACTTTTAAATAAGTATTTTTACTATAATCATAAATCTAAATAAAGCATTATAAATTCTGTCCTATCAAATGACATCAGATTAGTTAGTGATGGAACAAAATGCCAAATTTAGAAAAAAAATTTAGTGGAAATAAACTAAATGCATAGGATGGGTCGAATGGCTTCTGGTATTATGTGAAGAGACTGCTTCAAAGAACTCCTTTTGCTAATATAAAGAAGCTGTTATTAAAGTATATACCATAAAACAGTATAGCAGAGAGAGGCCCTGAACTTGGTTTCTTGGCTACATTAGCAATATAGGATACATTGAGATGATTGTGCAAAACTTGTGGAATGTGAGATAGCTGTTTAGAGAGTCAGTGGATTTGCTATGGGGCAGGCATAGTGAGAAGCAAGATAGTGGTTTTGGTCTGGTATGTGCTGCTTTAACAGAATACCTGGGACTGGGTAATATATAAAGAACAGAAATTTCTTTCTCACAGTTAATGGAGGCCAGGAAGACCAACAGAAAGTGCCAGTAAATTTAGTCTGTGGTTCCAAGATGGCATCTCACTGCTGTGTACTCTGTAAAGAAAGAACGTTATGTTATCATATGGCAAAAGAGCAGAAGAGAGGGAACTCACTCCTGCAAGCTTTCTTTTTTTGTGTGTGTACAGGCATTAATTCATTTATGATATGTTTAGCATTCATGACCCAAACATCTCCCTTTAGGCCCCTCATTCTAACACTATTGTATTGGGGATTAAATTTCAACACAAGGATTTTGGAGAGGAAAAAACCATTCAAACCATAGCAAGAACCCTGCTACAAATGTTCCATGATAGAAAGAAATGTTAATCAATTCTACCAGGAATAGCCAGTTTAGACAGCATCAGCAAAGGAGAATCAGGTCCTAAGCCAATCAATGTGACATACAACTTTACGAGCTGCAACTCAGAGGTCATAAATGTATGATGGCATGGGATAATTCCAGAAAATTACTCTGTAGAAGAAACAAAGGATGGCCCAGAAAGCAGCGTTGAACCCCATTCCCCATCACTACAAGTTGATGTAAGTCCTTATTTTATCCCAAATATACATGGGCAATGTCTAGGGAAGGAGCAAGTAAAGGTAAAAATATTAATATAAAATACCAAGTATTTGTAATGGGAAAATTGAGCTTTTAAGAATTATTCTTGAAACTTAACAATTAGCAAATGTTTCCTGCATATGAATACATCCATTATCTACTAGTATTGGAGTCCCTAAGGTATAAGGAATCAACTTGAAAAAATAAGGACACTATATTTTCTTTTCACATCTACTAAGTAAAACATAACTTTGTGAGAAAACCACATCTGGCTACAAGAGTACTGGCTAGAGCCAAAAAACAAAGTTGAAATAATTAATACATGTATTTCTGATAAAATCTGGTGTACATGTCTGAAGAAACAGAGAGAGTTTAGCTAGCTTCATTATTTGATGTTTTATCAGTAATATGGGAATAGATAAGACTACATGGAAAACAATATAAAGTTAGAAGAGAGGCAGAACCAAAAGGAAACCTACACATATGTAAAAGATAGACCAATGAAGATAATTCAACAATTGAGATTTATCTTCCAAATATATAAGAAAAGTTATTACTCAATGATCAAACTTTCTCAGATGTTAAGTGCACACAGGTTATAGAACTTATTTATGGATGAAATAGTAAGGAGGCATCCAGAACACAGATGCATATGGGGAGGAATTGAATGGATTTAGTAGCCTATTCATGGAACTTCAGAAAAGATTTTGGTTGGAAAAACGTTGTTAGTGAAATTTCTACATGCTTAGAGTTGGAAGACAGTGATAAAAAAGTGATAGAAGACATGAAAGATAAAGAAGTTACATCCCTAAGCCAGTAGACAAATGTGAGTTCCAGAAAAAGAGATTAGAAAAAAATATGGAGAGGATAAGTAAAAAGAAATAATAGAAACTAATTTCCCAGCAAGTGAAGATACAATTCTTTAAATGTTCAGCACACCCAAGGGTAAATGTGATGAATGGAAGAAAATTCACATGTATTCAAAGCCTCAGGAAAATTCAAAAATCTGAAGTTGTAATGAAGCTCACTTAAAAAAAAAAATATTAACAAGGTTTGGCATGAAACCTGTCATCACAAAATATAGGTCCTAGAAATTATGAGGGAAGTCTCCATAGTGCTTAGGGAAAAATATTTGAGAACCAGGGCTCCATAATTAACTAAATAATTAATGCAATGGGAGAGAATAAATAAAGACATTTTTCTGATATCCATGGGCTCAGACAGTTCCTATTTACCTAAAGAGAATTGATATGACAACTAAAACAGAAGAGAATGTAAGATAAAGGGATACCTAGAAGGAAGTAGAATTCCTGAACAGACCAATATCAAGCACAGAAATTGGAGCAATAATTAAAAACCTTCCAAAAAGGAAAAGTCTTAGACCAAATGGCTGTACTTCCAAGTTCTACCAAACATTCAAAGAAGAATTCATACCTATACTTAGAAATTATTCCACAACATTGAGGAAGATGGCATCCTCCCTAAGTCATTCTACAAAGGCAGCATTACCTTGATACCAAAACCAGGAAAGGATATAACAATAAAAGAAAACTACTGACCAATATCCCTCATGAATATTGATGTAAAAATCATCAACAAAATTTTAGCAAATTGAATCTAATAGCATATCAAAAAAATAATTTACCATGAGTAGGTGGGCTTTATACCAGAGATCCAGGGCTGGTTCAACACACACAAATCTATAAAAGCAATTCACCTCATAAATAAAACCAAGAACAAAGACCATGTGCTTCTATCAATTGATGCAGAAAAAGCATTTGAAAAACTCCAGCACACCTTTATCATAAAAACTCTTAGCAAGATAGGCATAGATAGAACATATCTTAAAGTTATCAAAGCCATATATGATAAACCCACACCCAGTATCATTCTGAATGGGGAAAAATTGAAACCATTCCCACTTAGATCTGGAACTAGAGAAGGATGCCCACTATTCCCACTTCTATTCAACATAGTGCTGGAAGTCCTTGATAGAACAATGAGACAAAAGAGAATTAAGGGGACCCGAATGGGGGCAGAAGAGATCAAACTATCACTCTTTGCTGATGATAAGATATTATATCTAGAAAACCCCAAGGATTCAACCAAGAGACTTCAGGAATTAATCAATGAATTCAGTAAAATCTCAGGATACAAAATTAATACACACAAATCAGAGGCATTCTTATATGTCAATAACAGTCAAGCCAAAACTCGAATAAAAAATGCAGTATCTTTTACAATAGCCTCAAAGAAAATCAAATATCTAGGTATATATTTAATGAAAGAGGTGAGAGACATATACAGGGAGAACTATGAAACATTAAGAAAAGAAATTGTAGAAGACGTAAACAGATGGAAAAATCTACCTTGCTCATGGAGTATTAGAATCAACATTGTTAAAATGTCCAAACTACCTAAAATGATCTACAGAATTAATATAATCCTCATCAAAGTACCAGCATCATTCTTTACAGATTTAGAAAAAATGATTCTATGCTTTGTTGAGAACCAGAGAAGACTTTGTATAGCCAAAGCATTCTTAAGCAAAAAGAACAAACTAGGAGATATCAGTCTATGAGACTTCAAGCTATACCAAAAGGCTATAGTAATAAAACAACATGGGATTGGCACAAGAATAGAGACATAGACCCTTAGAACAGGATGGAGAATCCAGAGGTGAAACCATCCCCATATTGTCATCTAATGTTTGGCAAAGTAGATAAAAATATACATTGGGGGAAAGAATCCCTTTTCAATAAATGATGCTGGGAAAACTGGATAACTACATGCAGAAGATTGAAACTGGATCCCCACCTCTCACCTCTTACAAAAATCAATTCTGGGTGGATAACAGATTTAAACCTAATGCATGAAACTTTAAGAATTCTAGAAGAAAATGTAGGTAAGACTCTTTCAGACATTGGCCTAGGCAAACAATTTATGATGAAGACCCGCAAAGCAAACACAACAGCTACAAAAATAAGTAAACGGGACCTCATCAAATTAAAAATATTTTGTACAGCCAAGGAAACTATCATTATAGTGAATAGACAACCTACAGAATGGGAGAAAATATTTGCTTTTTACACATCTAATAAAGGGCTGATAAAAAGAATCTATCTAAAACTCAAAAAAATCAACAAGAAAAATATCAAACAACCCCATAAATAAATGGGCTGAGGACATGAACAGAAATTTTTCAAAAGAAGACAGAATAATGGCCAGAAAACATAAAAAATGCTCAACGTCTATAATCATTAGGTAAATGCAAATCAAAACCACAATGAGATTTCACCTAACTCCAGTAAGATTGGCCTGTATCAAAAAAATCCCAAAGCAACAAATGCTGGAGAAGATGTAGAGAGACAGGAACACTCTTACACTGCTGGTGGGACTGCAAATTAGTGCAACCTCTATGGAAAAGTATTTGGAGATATCTCAAAGACCTACAAGTAGAACTACCATTTGATCCAGCAAAACTACTATTTGGCATCTACCCAAAGGAACAAAAGACATTCTATAATAAAGACATCTGCACTCGAATGTTCACGACAGCGCAATTCACAATTGCAAAGGTGTGGAAACAACCCAAGTGCCTGTCAATTCATGAGTGGATTAACAAAATATGATATATGTGTACAATGGAATACTACTCAATTATAAGAAACAATGGTGACCTAGCACCTCTTACATTCTCCTGGATAGAGATTGAGCCTATATTCTGAAATGAGGTATCACAAGAATGGAAAAATAGACATTGCCCTACTCACCATCAAATTGGCACTGACTGATCAACACTAAAGTGCTCACACAGTAGTAATATTTTTGGGGAGTAGGTGGGTTGGGGGTCAGTAAACTCACCTCTAATAGATGTGGTGAGCATTGTGGGGCAGGGAAAGACATGTCTCAAATAATGGTTGGGATGTGGCAAAGTCATAATGTGTAACCAAAATGTTTGTAGCTCCATAATTTCCTGAAATAAAAAATTAAAATAAAAAAAGAGAAAACAGATACTGTAAAAAAATAATCAACTATTGTCTAAAATAATGAGGATATAAGGATAAATATAAAATATAAGGATAAAATATAAGGATATCTACAAATACAAATATTGTTTCAAAAGTATACATTTCTGGTTAGTAGATGAGCATTTTTTTTAAATACAGCATCTATTACTTAGTAAAATGAATGCCTAAAGAAAACAATATTAAAATTTAACAAAATACATGAATATATATCCTAAAAGGTGAAACAGAGTTAAAAATACGTAGGAAATATCAGTAGCAAATACTTTTTGGAAGATGCAGTATTTCAACTATGGCTTAGGGGTCAGAGTTTGAGAGGTTCTGGAGTGATTTAGTAAATAACAGTGGTGACACCTGTATATTGGTTTTTGTGAAAGATATAGTGAACATTGAGAAGCAAGCTTAAGGTTCTGTGGACCTTGATTTTAACTGTGACTAATTTGCCAGAGTTAACAACATTACAAAAGAACAAATATAAACTATGAACCAGAATCAAATCATAGAAATGTATCTTTAAACAGATAACATGGTCACTGTTTATTTCTACATAACAAGATATATAAGTAGATTTCATGATATAAGTAGATTTCATGAACTCTTAAGAACATTTTTCTGTCCTTCCCAATACTTCTTAGCCAAATTTGAAATTGATTTTCAGTTCTCTGGTTAAACATACATGAAGGAGAAATTTTATTATTTATATAGTGCTCACCACTTGCTAGTTACTATTTTAATTATTCTAGGATGGGAAGTCAATAAAACAGGGACTCATTCGATTTTCACAGCTATTTTTTTAATCTATTCCATTTTCCTAATTAATTTAGTTTTGTTTCCTAAATAAAGTTGGAGTACATTTTTTGATCAGCTTTGATATAATTAAATGGAAATGTAGTTAAATATAATTGTGAATATAAGTTAATAAATTTATAACAAAAATGAACACCACTTACCTTTATGTCATGGTACTCAATCTTAAATTACAATGTATTATAGAATTTTCAGAAAAAATTTGCTATACTCTACAACATATGTGTATATGTGTGTATGTATATATACATATACATATATGCATATATATGTATATATACATACGTATATATGCATATATATGTGTGTATATGTATATGTACACAAAATATAACATAAAATTTTTCAAGTTACCTTACATTTAGAGATGTATAAAATTAGATATAATAAAAATTATTTAGGATAAACACCAGCTTTACTCATGTCAGGAAAAGAAAATATATTGAATGCTTATATTTGTCAAAAAGAATTAATTTAATGTGTAGTCATGTAATGACAAAAGTTTATAAAGATAATACTATTACAACTTCCTATGTCTTCATGAATATTTTAAAGTTTAATTTTTAATAATAGAAATGTGTCTACTACTAAAGATAAGAAAACATAATATGAAATGATAAATTAACTTTTAATGTGAAATTATCTCATCTATTCCTTTGGAATGGAAAAATGTATCATATTAAATAAATGTTCATTGCATATGGGAAATGACTGTGACCAATTTAATACTTGTGCAATAAGATACTTCATTAGAAAACAATCAGCCACTCTGTATAATTAAGTAGGGAATACAGAAATCAGTATTTTATCAAAATTGGCTTTTAGATATGTGACATTCCTAAACTTGTGAAAATGAAATAGCATTATTCAATAGTTTGACAAGCAGATGGATGAATTGCCTTTGGGCATGTATTAATTCAACATCTAAATTTTACTTTTTGTAGTATGAATTTTTCTACACTTTATTACAGAAACACATTTAGACAGCAATATGAACTACTTGTAAAAGCAACACATTTTAAAATTTTTGTAATTGAATAAGAAAAACATATTATATTCCAATAATAGATTTAACAGAACATATTTCTAGTGGGAATTATGATATTTTAAATATGAGAAGTTTATATTTTAGATAAATTTGGTCTTTAGAATAGGCTATTTGCTGGTTTCAACAGCATGCATGAGAATATTATAGCAAAGTATATAAGATATACATTCCAATAATTACTAAACAATATGGCTAAAACATGCAAGAATTGTAAATTTTTTAAGAAGGAATTGTGCATTCCTTAGATATATAAACTGAGGTTATACTGTCATTTGAAATATCTTGTCCCACATAAAAAATATGTATATCCATTAAACAGTTAAACAGTCAATCATGTCATTTTTTTCTTTCCTTTTAAATTATTTTGCACATGTGAGTCATGTCTTACCTTTGGATAGTTTCATAGGTGTTATTGAACTAGAACACTATATCAAAATTTAATTTATAGGCTGGGCACAGTACATCATACCTATAATCCTAGCACTCTGAGAGGCCAAAGCAGGAGGATCACTTGAGGTCTGGAGTTAGAAGCCAGCCTGAGCGAAAATGAGAACCAGTATCTACTAAAAATAGAAAAAATTAGCCAGGTGTGGTGACACACGCCTGTATTCCCAGCTACTTGGGAGGCTGAAGCAGGATCTCTTGAGCCCAGGAATTTGAGGCTACAGTAAGCTAAGATGAAGCTACTGCACTAAGCCAGGGTGATAGAGCAAGACTCTGTCTCAAACAAAACAAAACAAAACAAAACAAACAACAACAACAACAGAAAACAGTACTTACCCTTACAGAAAGTGCAAGAATGTTTTAAGCCTTTTAAAATTTAAATCTAGTCAAATAGCCTAAGAAACGTTTATATCTTTTGAGGGATGAGGGAATGCATTCTATAAACCAAATAGGCTAAATTGTAAGCTTTTATTTATTTTGTTAGC
Organism: Mirza zaza; assembly: GCA_008750895.1. Classification (NCBI taxonomy): domain Eukaryota; kingdom Metazoa; phylum Chordata; class Mammalia; order Primates; family Cheirogaleidae; genus Mirza; species Mirza zaza. The sequence continues at coordinate 165,699 of VSMD01057311.1, read as the reverse complement.
CAGCACTGGGTATCAGAAAGATTTAGAAAATACACACTAACCTAATATTTTGAACGTAAAGAGAGGTGAGAAGAACAGGCTTATATTGTAATGGGTTTATATTACATCCTGAAAAGGAATTTAAATTATTACAGGAATACTTCATTTTATTGTTCTTTGCTTTGTTATGCTTTGCAGATGCTGTATTTGTTAAACATTGAAAGTTTGTGGCAACCCTGCTTCAAGCAAGTCCATCAGCCTCATTTTTACAACAACACGTGCTCACTTTGAGTCTCTGTGTCACATTATGGTAATATTGCAACCCCTTTTATTATCATTATATTAGTTACTGTGATCTTTGATCAGTGATCTTTGATGTTACGATTATAATTGTTTTGAGATACTTTGAACCATGCCCATCTATAACTCTGAACTTAATGGATAAATGTTGTGCTTCATCAACAGACTGTTCCTCATCTCTCTCCCTCTCCTTATTCCTATCTATTTCCAAAGATGTAACACTATTAAAAGTAGGATGATTAATAACCCTACTATGGTCTCTATGTGTTCAAGTGAAAGGGAGAGTCTCACATCTCTCACTTTACATCAAAAGCTAGAAATTACTAAGCTTAGTGAAGAAGGCGTGTCAAAATCTGAAACAGTCTAAAAGCTAGGTCTTTTGCACCAGTTAGCCAAGTTTTGAATGCAAAGAAAAAGTTCTTGAAAAATAAAAGTACTTCTCCTGTGAATACATAAATGATTAAAAAAGCAAACCAATCTTATTACTGATACAGAGAAAGTTTTATTGGTCTGGATAGAAGGTACAACCAGTCACAACATTTCTGTAAGCAAAAGCCTAATCCAAAGTAAACCCCTAACTCTCTTTAATTCTGTAACAGCCAAGAGAGGTGAAGGAGCTGCAGAAAGAAAGTTTAAAGACAGTAGTTTGATTCATGAGGTTTAAGGAAAGAAGCCATCTGCATAACATAAAATTACATGGTAAAGCAACAAGTGCTGATGGAGAAGTTGCAGAAAGTTATCCAGAAGATCTAGCTAAGATTGTTGATGAAGGTGGCTACATTAAAAAACAGATTATCAATGTCAACAAAATAGCCTTCTATTGGAAGAAGATGCCATCCAGGACTTTCATAGCTAGAGGGCAGATGTCAATGCCTAGCATTAAAGGTTCAAAGGGCAGGCTGACTCCCCTGTTAGAGACTAATGAACTGGTAACTTTTGGCTGAAGCCAATGCTCATTTACCATTTCAAAAATTCTAAGGAGGCCCTTAAGAATTATGCAAAATCTGTTTTGCCTGTGCCTTATAAATGGAATAACAAAGCCTGTATGACAGCAGGTCTGTCTATGAGCAAGGTTTACTGAATATTTTAAGTCCACTATTAAGAACTATTAGCCAGAGAACAAACAAAGAAAAAAGATCCCTTTCAAAATATTTCTACTCCTTGACAATGCACCTGATCATACACAAAGGCTCTGATGAAGACATACAGAAGATTAATGTTGTTTTCACACCCACTAACACAACATCCATTCTTCAGCCTATGAATTAAGAGATAATTTCAAATTTTAAGTCTTATTATTTAAGAAATACATTTTGCAAGTGTATAGCTGCATTAGTGATTCCTCTGATGGATATAGGCAAAGTAAATTGAAAATATTATGGAAAAAATTCACCAGTCTAGATGTCATTAAGAACAATCGTGATTCATGGGAGATCAAAATATTAATATTAACAGGAGTTTGGAAGAAGTTGATTCTAGCCCTCAAGGATGCTTTGAGAGGTTCAAGAGTTCAGTGGAGGAAGTAATTGCAGATGTATGTAGAAGAAATACCAAGAGAACTTGAATTAGAAGTGGAGCCTGAAGAAGTGGCTGAACTGCTACAATCTCAGGATAAAACTTGAATGGATGTGTACTTGCTTCTAATAGGTGAACAAAGAAAGTGGTTTCTTAAGATGAAATCTACTCTTTGTGAAGATGTTGTGAACATTATTGAAAAGACAAGAAAGGATTAAGAATATTACATAAACATAGTTGACAAAGCAGCAATAGGGTTTGAGAGGATTGACTCCAACTTTAAAAGAAATTTTACTGTGTAAAAGTATTATCAAACAGCATCTCATGCTACAGAGGAAACTCTCAGGAAAGAATGAATCAATTGATATGGTAAACTGCAACATTGTCTTATTTTTATTATTTTTTTATTTTTATTATTTTTATTTTAGTATATTATGGGGGTATGAGTGTTAAGGTTACATATATTGCCCATGCCCCCTCTCCCCCCTCGAGTCAGAGCCTCAAGCGTGACCATCTCCCAAATGTTGCACATCTCACTCATTGTGTTTGTATATACCCATCCCCTCCTCCCCCTCTCACCTGCCTGACACCCAATAAATGTTATTCCTGTATGTCCACTGAGGTGTTGATACGTTAATATCAATTCGCTGCTGAGTACATGCAGTGCTTGTTTTTCCATTCTTGAGATACTTCACTTAGTAGAATGGGTTCCAGCTCTATCCAGGAAAATACAAGAGGTGCTATATCACCATTGTTTCTTAAAGCTGAATAGTACTCCTTGGAATACATATACCACATTTCATTAATTCACTCATGAAGTCCCCAAACAATAAATGTTGGCGAGGATGCGGAAAATAGGAACACTCCTACACTGCTGGTGGGACTGCAAACTAGTTCAACCTCTGTGGAAAGCAATATAGAGATACCTTAAAGCGAAACCAATAGATTTACCATTTGATCCAGCTATTCCACTACTGGGCATCTACCCAAAAGATCAAAAGTCACTTTATGAAAAAGACACCTGCACTCGAATGTTTATAGCAGCACAATTCACAATTGCAAAGTTGTGTAAACCATTGTCTTATTTTAAGAAATTGCCGTAGCCACCCCAGCCATCAATATGCAGGCAAGACCCTCCACTAGCAGAAAGATTATGATTCTTTGAAGGTTAAGATGAACTTTATATTTTTTTAGCAATACATTATTTTTAAATTAAGATATAGCCATTGTTTTTAGACATAATGCTATTCCCCACTTAATAGATTTCTGCATAGTGTAAACATAACATTTGATGTACTGGGAAATCATAAAATTTGTGTGACTTGCTGTTTTGCAATATTCATTTTTTATATTGGTCTGGAACTAAACCTGCAGTATCTCTAAGATAAACCTGTACATCCTGTATACTGGTATTCTCACGGCAATAAAAGAGACAATATCAGTGGTACAAGATTAAGAATTTTTAAAATGAAACCAGGAGAAACAAGAAATGCTCATATATGTATATATGTTTATGATGAAAGACAATATATATTAATATTATTTGAATAAAGAGAAACAAAAGTAGTCAGAAAATCATGCTAGGGCTGTGATGTAGTTACTTATTAAAAATAATTTTATAAAGCTAAATGCATAGGCTTAGGTTATGTAGCCCAAGTGTGAAGATTTCTTTCTCAGTTATGATATTTTTATTATATTAATTAATGAAGTTTGCAATGTAAGGAGTCACTGGTGACTAGAATAAAGGAGAAATCACTACCCTTCCTTCCTATACTTAGCCTTTGTCAGTAAAAGGAAATAAGACTACATAAACCTTTTAAACTAACAGCTATAGAAGTAAATTTTCTTCATTATCATTATAAATTTAATTATATTTTATCATTTCAAATATAAACCATAACCAACTACTTGAGTACCTTAAAATTCTCCTGTATTAAATGCCAATCACAGTAACTTATTGAGAAATACCAACCAATAGAATAATAATAAAAAAACCCTGAAGTTATTTGATAAAATAAAAAAAAAAGGAATTAACAACATGTGTGAGGTCTTTATTTGTTTGCTTGTTTTTAGCAATTTTAATTTCTCTCTCCATATATATAATATATAAATATAATACATATATGTAGTCTAAGTCTAACCTCTGATTACTCATTTATCACAGCTTTATTCCAGGGATTTTCTTATTTTCTAATCTCCTGAAATATGCCTATTGTGATTTAATTTTTGATACTAATTTGTTTACACATAAAATTCTAGTTTGGTAGATCAATTCCTTCTTATCCCTTCTGATAGTTTGAAGATACTACTTCATTTTCTCATTAATTTTTGTTATTTTATTAAGATGTGTCATTATCATCTGAAATGTATTTGAAAGTACATTTTTTCTCTAGTACATATGTAATTTTCTTACTATTCTTACTGTTTGGTAGTTTAAATAAAATATATTTTAAAATGTATTTATTTTTTATCTATGTGTGCGTGTGTGTGTGTGTTTATTTATTTATATTGCCTAACCCTCCACAATCTCCTTTTCCTGGAAGAGTTATGATTTCAATTTGAGAGAATTCTTAGTCATCATCATTTTGAATATTGCTTCTTTATCACACTGTCTATTTTCTCCTCCAGGGTAGTCCATTAGATGTTTATTGGCATCTTTCAATGTCTCCTATTTATCTTAATGTATTTCTCTTTCACATTTTCCTATTCTTTATCTTATTGTACTGACTTTGGGTGAAGAAGAGGATAATCTTTAATACTGAATCTCAATTCACAAATTGTCTTTTAGATTATGATTAATGCAGACTTTACTCCATCTTTAAGAATTATTTTTACAGTATTGTTTGTAAAATATATTATAAACACAAAAGCCACCTAAGATAAATGCACAGGAGAGATTTTATTTTTTATTTTAAAATGAATATGTATTTCATATATAACTTTTCTTGATTTATATTTACCTATATTTTTTCTTGTTGGCTTTCATTAGTAAAATTAGTTACAAAATAACACTCTAATAAGACCATAAGCTAATTTAGATATTTATTACATAGCAACAAATATGTTTTATATACTATATTGTATTTTGCATATAAAAATAGTGCTTAGTATTTATTTAATTTACTGACAATATGTAGAATTAACAGTGGCCCCAGCATACAAAGTAATAACTTTGAGTGTATATTTTCTATTTTGTTGAAAATATAAGCTTTGCATTTCATATTTAACTGCCTCTTCTCCCATATTTGATAGTTTTTATACAGAGAAACTTGTGTAGGCTTAGGCTAGTATTTATATCTTATATGTTGAGAAATATTCTCTTTTCTTTCTCAATCATAAATTTTGACTATGGATGCTTTTCTTTTAGTAAACACCATCATACTTTAGTTCACATTGTAACCACACGAGACCAATCTGGCTTAACTTTTCTGTAACAAAATTGTGAGTTGTTTTTTAGTTTCTATGGACCCCAGGTTGAAGGTCACATAACCTGAGCATGTCCAGATGAACCAGGCATATTGGATGGAACCTAAGTGATCAGACTAAGGAGTGGGGAACTGAATTAAGAAGAGGACATCACATGGAAGGATCCAAGATCCAATCAAATTGATCCCTGACATCACCTCATCTCAGGATCCAGTCAGAGTAGGTTTCCTGGCATCATCCATTGAAAGATCCTATCAGATCATGACTCATTACCCTCTGGCTCTGAAATCAGTCCAACCCCCTTGTTTAGGGACACACTACTTTGGGAACTATCCCAAGTGTGTTTCTTACTGTTCCCAAATTATAAAACCCCCTTACTACAAATGACTTGGCTTTGTCTATTGGCCTGATATCCACCAAGTGAATGAACTCTTCCATTTGGGAATTAACACTTTCAGACAGACAGAAAACAAGGCTCATTAGTTTTTCTGTTGCAAGTTAAAAAATAATTTTGTGTTAAATAAAGCAAAATTAAGTAAGCATTAAAGTTGATATAATAATTCCTTCCATCTATAAGAATAAATGATCTACAATAATCATAGACTGATTTTCAAGAGGCAGACAATACAACATTTCTAGTTGATTAGAATAACATAAAAATGGCATACATTAGGTATGAACAAAGTAAAATCAAATAACATTTTCATAAGTATATTGAATATCCTGAGCTCTTATCAAAATATTTAAAAATAAATGCAGAAAAGCCAGCAAATATTAGATGAATAACTTTCTTGGAAACTGAATGTTCAAGAACTAACAATAATGTCATAACTTAAGTTGTTTTAGGTGAAACTACTTGAACTTCCCATGTGCTTTGGAATAATTATGGTTATTCCAATTAATGTTATTCTTTTCTAAAACTGTATAGCTTTGAAATCTTTTTTTTTTAATTGAGGGTATAAAACAATACCAAACAATACCAGCTGACATACCATTAGCTGCTGATATTTATATGTCAAAGATAGAGATTTCATAGAACCTAACTAAAAGCAATTAAATATATCACAGAAGAATAATGAGAACATGAGAAAAAAATCTGTGTTTGCATATAACTACATGATTCCTGCAAAATTTGCCAACTTCAAAAATAATTTTATGCTAGTATCTGTTTCCACAAAAACAAATCTAGTAGATATCTGACATACATGCTTTAACCAGAGCTGACATTAGCATACTCGGTAACCATAGAAATGAGCTCACTTTTGTTATGAAATTATGTTGTGAAAATACAAAAGAGTTTCAGAGATCCAAATCTAATGTCTGTAGTTAAATTTTATAATCTCTGAGATTTTAGAAATCATTCTAAAATAAATGAAGCATATAATTTACTTGAATTATCTCTTACTGAATTTGGCTAGTTATTTAACCATTATAACACCTGTATGTATTGTCTTGTATGTAAATGCTAAATACTACATAAAACATCCAAGCAATGCTAGGCAGGCTGAAATTTGAGTCTCAGGCTACCAAAATCTTGGTGAAGAAAGCCAACAAAACTTTTCCCAATATTATGTACACAATATATCCTAAGGTTTTATTATAAGCTTTGAATTGTTGAGAGAGAGAGAGAAAAGGGAAAGAGCTAGAGACGAATCAACTTTTTGAAATTCTGAAAACTAAGCAGAGTGTTTGGAACTGTAATAGGAGCAATGGAAAGCCAACAAGCTTGGATTCAGGGACCAATAAAGAAAAGACCTAGTTAGTATGCCAGACATTCAGTTAGGTCTCTAAAAGGGTTGTAGTCCATGGTTCAGAGGAATCCTGGCAATAGACTAGCCTTGTCTGGATTAAGGTGATATGCCCGCAGTCTACCTGTTGTTAAGGAGAGAATTGAATCTTCTCTGGTTGAAAACACTGTCATTCAGAATGAGCCACTAGTATTTTGCATGCCCCAAATGCAACATTTCAGAGCAATTTAAAGACATGCCAGAAAATTGGATTAATAGATAGAGAATCTAGAGAAAAACAGACAGGTGTTCCAGGTGTTAAAGTTGTTAGGAAAAAAATGGTTGAGAATAATTCTGAGAAATGTGACCAAGAATAGACTGATGGAGAGCTTACTAGACAATTAGAAATATTTAAAAAAAAAAGAAAGAGTGAAAATGGAAATTCTTGAAATAAAAATTTTAATGAATAAAATTAAAGACATTAGCCAGGAGGGGTGGTACACACCTGTAGTCCCAGCTACTCTGGAGGCTGAGGCAGGAGGAGCACTTGAGCTCAGGAGTTTGAGGTTGCAGTGAGGTATGATTGCACCACTGCACTACAGCCTGGGCAACAAAATAAGACCCTGTCACTAAAAACAAAAAACAAAAAACAACAACAACAACAACAACAAAAAAAAACACATCTATAGGGTATGGTGCCCACTGTCTGGGGGATGGACATAAACATTTGTACTCCCATAATATGTGGAAATAAAAAAAATTAAAAATAAATTAATTAAACAGTAAATTAAACAGAGTAAAATAACTTTATAGCATGTGCAAACATAAACAGTCAGTGAACTTAAATGTAGTATACTATTTTTAATAAGCTTCTTGAAGAAAATGTAGGAAAAGAAACATTCCTATGATAGTGAGGTACACAGGTAAACAGAAATATTTTAATCTGAATAAAAATAGCACTACCCAGGGAATAGGCAATACATGGGAAATCTCTATTCTTCCACTCAATTTTGTTAAAAACTTAAAACTGTTCTGAAAATGATAATAAAATTTATTAATTTTAAAAAAGTGAATCACAAAACAGTGAAGGATTGATATGTTGGTTTTATTAATAGAATACTTTAGATCCTTCTATTATTTAAAAGGCAGTATTAAAAAAGTAAATAGGTGAGCTACAAAATGGGAGAAAATATGTGTAATGCATACATTAAAAATAAATCATATCAAATGTACAAAAGGATGACAATATAAATTTAAAATTGAACAGAAATCATGAACAAAACTTCTCAAACTAAGATTTTCCAGTGTATACTAAGTTTACATGAAGGCTCAAGAGCATTGGTCATTACAGTAATAGAAACTTAAGCCATAATTAGATGTCACAAGTTCACAATAATAGCTGAACTTTCAAAAAAAGTCACAATACAAAGACTCCAAATATTGAAGAGGGAGAGAAATAACTGGAACTACCATATATTTCTGGTAAATTGATAAAATTATTTTTCAAAACACTCTGTGAGTACCTATTTAACCAAACATATGCATGCATACCTTGTGCAATAGCAACTAAACTCCTTGGTATATACTCACACACTCAATTGAAATATGTGTAAGTGGGTGTAGCCAAAATTGGAACTAATCAGAAGGCCTATTGATATGTAATAGGTAAATACATAAATATTAATAGTTTATATAATGTGCTTTACCAGATTATAACAAATATAAAGAATGAATGGATGGGTTTTACAGACATAATGACACTGAATAAAAGTAGTCATATACACAAAAGTGCATTATAAGTCCATTCTTACATCCTTGTAAAATTTGAAGTCAGGCAAAAACAATCTAAGATAATATTAATAAGAATATTGGTTACCCTTTGGTATAGGTTAATGACAGGGAAGAAGGTAAAAGAAGTCTTCTACACTTATGCTAATGTTTTATATCATTATACTTCAATCTAGGTTGTGGTTATGAATGTATTCACTTTGTATAATTTTATAGATATGTACACCTAAAATTTTTATAAATAAATAAAAATAAATATACAATAATAACCATTTTAATTACATGTTCACAAAATAGAACTATAGTATTATATTTCAACCATTTAAATGACACATTATAGAATATATTCCATGTATATAAATAGCATAAACTTTATTAAATAATATATATTCTTCAATATTGTTTACACATTTTCTCATGCTTGCTATTATAATTATTTTATTATATAAAATGTTTAATTAATATAAACTAAATGCTTATAATATTGTTCTTATTTAAGATTAACAAATTAAAAATGAAATACATAGTATGTTTATGATTCTCAAAAAGATGCATATAACCCATTTTTGTATGCATTATTTTCTATATGATAATTCTGTAGTGGCTCCAGCTCACAGGCTAATGTACTACCAACTGCCAGCCAGCATCAACTGTCAGCCATGTCTTGGTCATCTTGTCGAATCAAACCTAAAGATGACTGAAGTTTCAATTGATATCTGATTCCAAAAAACATGAAAAATTGCAATAAACAACTCCTGGCCAAGACATTCCCCAAATCCTGACCCACATTATTGTGAGCAGGAAAAAAAAAATTATTATTTTAATTGACTAAATTTGGAGTCAATTTACCAGAATACTGTTGTGTGTATAATGAGCAGGGAATGAATTGATATATAGTGTTTTGATGGATGGAGTGGGCAAATAGAAGAGTATTGCTAACTTATCAATGTGTTCTTTTTCCAGAATATAAAGATAATTTGCATGTTCAAGTCTCTTTAGAGTTGGATAAATCTTGAGACTGAGTTTTGCCAATAACATGTAATAAGAAGTGACATAAGCAACTGCCAGTGCTACCTTTTGAAACTTTAAGTCATCTAATTGACAATACTAAGGGTCTCGAGGAAGGGAAATTTATTAGATAGAGTGAAATGTGGTCCTTAACTAATCATATACATTAGAACCTGGCAGAAATAAAGAATGAACTTTTGTTTAAACAACTGAGATCACAGATTCATTTGTTATAGCAGCTAATGATTCTCATTATGGTAAGTATGGCTTTTTCTTTGATTTTCCACTTTTTAATTTTTTTTTTATTTCAGCATATAACAGGGGTACAAATGTTTTGGTTAAATATATTGACTTTGCCCCACCTGAGTCAGAGCTTCAAGCATGTCCATCCCCCAGACGGTGCACACCATACTCATTAGGTATGAATATACTGATCTCTTCCTCACCCCTCCATCTGTCCAACACCTGATGAATGCTATTACTATATGTGCACTTAAGTGTTGATTAATTAATACCAATTGGATAATGAATACACATGATTCTTGTTTTTCTATCCTTGTGATACTTCACTTAGTAGCATGGGTTCCAACTCTATCCAGGATGATACAAGAGGTGCTATATCACCACTGTTTTTTGTGGCTGAATAGAACTCCATGGTATACATGTACCACATTTTATAAATCTACTCATGTATTGATCAACACTCCAGTTGTTTCCACATCTTTGCAATTGTGAATTGTGCTTCTATAAACATTCGAGTGCAGATGTCTTTCTTATAGAATGTCTTTTGTTCTTTTGGGTAGATGCCCAGTAGTGGGATTGCTGGATCAAATGGTAGTTCTACTTGTAGCTCTTCGAGGTATCCTCATATTACTTTCCACAGAGGTCGTACTAGTTTGCAGTCCCACCAGCATTGTAAGAGTGTTCCTCTCTCTCTGCATCCATGTTAATATTTATTGTTTTGGGACTTTTTGATAAAGGCCAGTCTTACTGGAGATAAGTGATATCTCATTACAGTTTTTATTTGCATTTCCCTGATGATTAGAGATGTTGAGCAATTTTCATATGTTTCTTGGCTTTTATCTTCTTTTGAAAACTTTCTGTTCATGTCCTTTGCCCACTTTTCATAGGGTTGTTTGACTTTTTTCTTGCTGATTTTCTGAATTCTATATAGATTTTGGTTATCAACCATATTTTGGATGTGTAACATGTGAATATTTTCTCCCATTCTGTAGCTTGTCTGTTTGCTCTCGTGATAGTTTCCCTGCCTGTGCAGAAGCTTTTTAATTTGATCAGGTCCCATTTATTTATTTTTGTTGTTGCTGTGATTGTCCTTGGGTCTTGTTTATACACTATGTGCCTAGGCCAAGGTCTAGAAGAGTTTTTACAACCCTTTCTTCTAGAATTCTTATAATTTCAGTCCTTAGGTTTAAGGCTGTTATCTACCATGAGTTGATTTTTGTGAGATGTGTAAGGTACAGATCCTTTTTCAATCTTCTAGATGTGGTTATCCAATTTTCCCAGCAGCATTTATTGAATAAAGATTTTTTTTCCCCAGTGTATCTTTTTGTTTGCTTTGTCAAAGATTGCATGGCTATATGAGAATGGTTTTATATCTGGGTTCTCAGTTCTGTTCCATTGGTTTATATATATCTCTGTTCTTGTACCAGTCCCATGCTGTTTTAGTTTCTATAGCCTGGTAGTATAGCTTCAAGTCTGGTAAATTGATGCCTCCCAATTTGTTCTTTTTGCTTAAGATTTCTTTTGCTATATGGAATCTTTTCTGGTTCCATACAAAGTGTAGAATTATTTTTTTCTAGGTCTGTGAAAAATGATGTTGGTATTGTAATAGGAATTTCATTGAATCTGTAGATCACTTTGGGTATTATAGACATTTTAATAATGTTGATTCTGCCAACCCATGAGCATGGTATGGTTGTCCACCTGTTTACATCCTCTGCTATTTCCTTCCTCGGTGTTTCATAGTTCTCTTTGTAAAGGCCTTTCACCTCCTTAGTTAAATATATTCCTAGGTATTTTATTTTCTTTGTTGCTATTGTAAAGGGTAATAAGTCTTTAATTTGGTTCTCAGTTTGACTATTATTGGTATATAGGAGTCTTTCTGATTTCTGTACCTTGATTTTGTAACCTGAGACTTTGCTGAATTTGTTTATCAATTCCAGTAGTCTCATGGCAGAATCTTTGGGGTTTTCCAGATCATATCTTCAGCAGAGAGTGATATTTTGACCTCTTCTGATCCCATATGGATGCCTTTAATTTTCTTCTCTTATCTAATTGCTCTGGCTAGGACTTCCAGCACTATGTTGGATAGAAGTGGTGGTAGAGGGAAATCTTTTCTAGTTCCAGTTCTAAGTGGGAATGCTTTCAATTTTTTCCCATTCAGTATAATATTGGCTGTGTTTTGTCATATATGGCTTGTATCATCTTTAGGTAACTCCCATCTATGTCTATTTTATTAAGCTTTCTTATCGTAAAAGGGTGTCTAATTTTGTCAAATGCTTTTCTCTGCCTCTATTGAGAGCATCATATGGTCTTTGTTTTTGCTTCTATTTATGTGATGAATTACATTTATAGATTTGCGAAAGTTCTCAACAAAATCCTAGAAGAATAAATTCAGGTGATGATCAAAAAAATAATTCATCACAAGCAAGTGGGCTTCATCCCATGATGCAGAGATGGTTCAACATACACGAATTTTCCACTTTGATCACAAAAAATATATTAATTTATATGTGAGTGTTTACCAGCACTTGTAGGTCTCTCTCATCACAATATTATGAAAGGTCCATTGCTCTAAAAACCAGTTTCAAATGGTTTAAGGTAATGTTTGAGAGTTATTTTTAAATGTATGTGATTATTCAAAGCTATATCATAAATAAAATGAGGCAATTAGTGACCATTTTGCCAACTTGCAGTAGTAAATCTCCAGCCTCAGGATTTTGATTCTCTTCTCCAAACAGAAAGAGGAAATGACAAAAACTACATCTGCATATGCTCTTCTTGCACCCAAAATAGCACAACATATCCTTAAAGCATGATTAGAAAATTTACAGAAGAATTAAAAGGTCCCAAATCATTCAAGCCCTGGTTCAAATAGTAACACACACTGAATATGTGTGCCAAATTCCTCTTGAGTATTGGAACATAAAGACAAGTTATATTAAGCTTTGAGATGTAAAATAGGTGGAAGGATACAGAAAATAAGTGGTCATACCACGCTACTTTTTCATAATTTGACAAAAATACCACATTTTAAACTATGCTGAGTGTTCAAAGTCATTTTTATGTATAAGATGAAACAAAGAATTGACTACATTGAAAGCTCCCCAAGAATAGTTTTATATGAATATATAATGCTCCTATAATAAATACCACATAATAAATATAACTTTCTGACTTAGTTATGTTGCCATAACAAAATGCCATCTGTCTGGCTTAAACACAGACATTTATTTCTTACATTTTTGGAGGCTGGGAATCTAAGATCAAAGTACCAGCAGATTGAGTTCTTGGTGAGGCTTTTTCCCATCTTGCATGTGGCTACCTTGTTACTGAACACTTACATGATCTCTTATTAGCTTACTCTCAAACAGAAGGAAATCTGTTTTCTTTTCCTCTTCTACTAAAGACACTAATGTCATTATAGGGGCTCTACCCTCAAGACCCAATTTAAGCCTAATTATTAATACCATCCCATTGGGAGTTAGAGGTGTAACAAATGAAATTTTCAGAGATTCAAAAATTCAGTACATTACATTTTCCATGTATTAACTTATTATTGAGCAAATATCTATAGTGATTTCTTTGAGGCACTTTGTTTCATCTAAGTGGGCTGAAATTGAAAGACACGGTCACAGGTTCATTAAACTTGTGTTGAAGAGATATAATCTCTAAATAAATATAAAATTAATTCAATAATTGAAAGCTTTTGATGATCAGAATATACAATCTCTTCTGCTGTAATGCAAAACAAACTAGTACCTTAAACAATACAAAACTGTATCTCTCTCTTTCTCTCTCTTGCATATAACATTCTGATCATTTGGACTCCAAATGCAAAAGGTGGCTCCATATTTTAAAGACAAATGTTTATCTTGCTGTTCTCCCATCCTCAGATTACATCAACTTACATTGCTGTTTATACCCTAAAGCTTAAGATGATTCTACCCTCCACTGTGTCTGTATTAGAGCCAGCTTCCATGGAGAAAATGAAAAACTAGCGCATCCTGTCTTCAATTCAAAGGTATAACTTGGTAGTTATAGAATCATATCTGCTCCAAATACATTGGCCAGAAACTAGTAATGTGGCTACATACACTTAAACAGAAAGATTTGGAAATCTAGACTTTAGCTGGGTACTCACGTAGTTAGCTAACACTTTGATCATTAGAAAATCACGGGAGAAAAAATATTGGAAGGAAAACTAGGGTACAGTTCCTCCTATTGTTAATCAAATATCTGAAAGCACTCTCCTCCTAAAAACAGAACAAATTTACTTCTTAATATGGAAAATACTTGAAATGTCAAGTTATCTTCCTCGTGGAAGTTTGGAGTTGGAAATGAAAACTACAATAACAAAATTCTATGCAGAAAATTTTAAAATAGGGGTATGTAGGAACTAGTAGCTCATAGAATCTGTCAAATTCCACTGACCATAATTCTGAACACCTCTGCCATGAATACATAGTTCCTCCTTATTGAGACAGACTAACACATTATGGTATCCTCTATGGGAGAAAATTCATTTTTTATTTTACCACTTGGTTCCTGGATGGCACTGAATGGAGCCTCTTCTCTATTATCTTCTGATCTCATATATACAGTGGACAAAAAAAGAAGTCTTTCTTTGACAGCTATGTATCATGTGTAACCTACTTACTGATGGTACACTGATGAGAATTTTAAGAACATAATTCTGGTCTCTTTGGAAATAAAATTTTCTCTAAAACATAGGAAATGATTTGTTTATTTACTTCCAGTAAGTTACATATGAAAATAATTTCACTGAAGAGTTCATCAAGATAGTATTCTTCAGCTTTATGTTTACTATTCTGCTCTATCGTTGTATACTCTATTAGTTTGTGAGTGACTTTTTAGATGCCAAGTCAATTTCTTGAGTTGGAAAGTAATATAATAAATCTGGTTTGGCTCTAATTTTCTGGTTGAAATGTGCAACCAAAGGCAGTCTTCTCTTCGTCTGCCTCTTTAATCTACTTTATTCAGTTTTCTAGAAAGATACTGCTAAATGAACAAGAAGCAGGCAACGCTCTTTAGCAGTGAGAACTTTTCCCTGCAGGTGCACTAAAGATCCAAGTACTGTTAGTGTGTAGGTCTGAGGTTACTATTCTGGTCTCTTTTAGTAAGAGAATCTAAACTTTGAAATTTAAATGCCGTTACCTAGTTGTAGACTACATTTCCCAGTCTTATTTGTAGCAGCTATGGCCAAATGACTAAATTCTGTCCAATGATATATTAGTTAATGTGATTTTGACCAATTTTGGGTCATCTTAAGTTAAAAAAAAAAAAAAAAACTTGCCACAAAAATGTTGGTAAGTCTGCACAGAACTTGCACAGTAGGTAATATTCTATGCCATATTATCACTTTTATTGGACGTGTGAGATATTATAGTAAATATTTTGGCTTTGCAGGCTATAGGGCCTCTTTCACAACAACCCAATTCTGCCATTGTGGCACAAAAGCAGGCATATACAATACATACAAAAACTGGTGTAGCTGTGTTCCAATAAAACTTTATTTACAAAAGGAAACAGCAAACTACATTTAGTTCATGAGCTGGTTTGCCACCTTCTTCCTTAGAAAATTCCAATGCAAGATCATGTAAGAAACTTAATGTCAGAATGACCTTTTAAAACAGAACTGCTCCTCCAGAGTACATAATTCAATCCTAGAAAGTTATAGGAGAGCGAAAAGTAAGCTTTCATATTTTTCAACCATTCAATTTTGGACTCTTGGTTATAGCATTTTAGGTTATTCATATCTCCTTCCATCTATACTACTTATAAAATTGCGAAACATAAAAAGCATTTTTCAAACATCGTTGTTCGGAAATTTACTTTTTCTCTCAAACTCTTTATTGCTCTAGATATCCTTTACGTTTAGACACTTCTGCTCAAAAATATTTTATAGAAATTATCTTGTCTTATAATATTATAGTTTTTTTTTTAATCAATACAAGCATCCCTCGGTATACTCAAGGGATTTGTTCTAGGAACCCCACGTATTAGCAAATCCAGGCATACCCAAGTCCCATAGGTGACCCTGTGAAACTTGTGTATAAGTTATGTTGTCTCTGCATATACTCATGTTTCATATCCTGCAAATACTATATTTTTGATCTGAGTTTGGTTGCAAAGAATATGTATGTAAATGAACCTGCACAAGCTTAAATCTGTATTGTTCAAAGGTCAACTGTATATACAAGTCATGTTTATATAAGCTTTAAATTATTTACTCATATATGTCAAGTCCTCTCAGGTTTGCTAAAATTGAAGCAGGGCTTTTGTCACTGTTTAGATTCCATGAACTTTTCTTTAACTTGAAAATAATATTTTGCAATCAGGAAGTATATCCCACAGAATACTTTACCCATTTTTCTGCAACTCAGTTCTTGTATAAACAGTGGTATGGTTAGAAGGATTTTTATCCTTAAGCAAAGAAATGACATACAATATCATTCAGTAATAAAACTGATGAATATTTAATAATTAATTTTACTTGATATAAAACGATAGGCATGTATTTAAGTACAGTGTCAAAAGAAATCACAACTAAACGTTATGTAACCGTGAGTATTAAATGGAAAGGCCAGTCATCCATGAGAAACATTGACACAACTGACAGTTTACTTTTGTCCTGTTTTATTTTAAGTAAATTGAATGTTTCTAATCGATTAAATGAGATTACATTTGCATTCATCAGAAATAAAACTTGGTAGCACCATGCTCATTTATTTCCTAAAGCTAATACCACCATCCGTCAAACTATT
Organism: Mirza zaza; assembly: GCA_008750895.1. Classification (NCBI taxonomy): domain Eukaryota; kingdom Metazoa; phylum Chordata; class Mammalia; order Primates; family Cheirogaleidae; genus Mirza; species Mirza zaza. The sequence goes on along the minus strand of VSMD01057311.1, from coordinate 148,928 downwards.
TCAGTACGAAGGCCACATTTAAAAAATATGCAATTAAACCAATTTTGGCAAAATATGTATTTTAATATTTTTATATTAAAACTTGTTTAAGGCAGTTTCATATGGTCAATAAGCATTGATTATATTCTATGTACATTTTTTACTTTATCTACAGGACACCTCTGGGGATATTCTAGTTCATTCTGCACAACTGGTTACCAGGCTAACCAGCCACTGCAATTAACTAGTTTGACTCTAAGGCACAGCTCAGGATAATTTTTCTGCTTTATGAAGGACTCAGAAATAGAAGAAGGAACAGAGAAGAAACTTTATTGGTATTATCAGCATCAAATAATTGTTTTTGTCTGTTGCTCATTCTTTATTTTTTGGCATCACTATCTGTATAACAGGTATTATAGAAGCCTAGACCAAAACACTATATTCACATATCTTAAAGAAGGATGGTGTATAGGATTTAATTTGTGTGGGATTATCATTGAAAAATTAGTTTAAAAAAAAAGGTATTGAATGCCTCAAACCCCCAAATATTCATTTAATACTGTCAATATGTTTTAGGGTGGGAAAATGCAGAGTAAGCAGTTATATGATTTATAAGTAATTCAAGCATTCACATTGTCAAATTTGAAATGGAATGTCAGAGTTGACATAGAGATTGAAATATAACCAAACATTTACAATCAAAAATAAATGCAATGATCTTTATACCTAGATTGGCTCTGCATCATATTTCAAAATAATAACAATGAAAATTACAATATTAATTTTCACATAAATGATAATTACTTCATGAATTTTACTTGATTAATTGAATATAGGAAGTATTCAATCACATATTTTAATAAAAATTAAAATCTATAATTGAGCGATAAAAATATATCATTCCAAATTTACAAAATAATACTTTATTTGTTTTTGTCTGATTTTGTATTACTTAAGAAATCCCTCATCTAAACCATATTCATATAATGCTTTTATTCATTGAACTTGTATGAATAAGTACCATTACTATCATCAGAACAGCTATGTGTCACTGTAAGAGAATTAAGTGATGAGAAATGAAATAATATAGCATATGAGCACAGACTGATAGCAAACCATGTTCTAATAGTTCAACAATCTGTGGTAATATATATATATAGAGAGAGAGAGTTTAAAATTCTTGCAGAATGCATAATAAAGCAAATGATCTGAAGTCACTTTGAAATTCAGTGTCCTATAGTGATGCCCACTGAGTCACCTTACATTTTTATAACAATACATATTATTATGTAATCAATTTAAAAATAAATATATGTGTAAGAATGAAAAATTACATTAGGGATCTGATTATTTTTGAAGCACCATAAACAGAACTGAAAAAAATAACACAATTTCTCCTTGTAGGCTGCATGCTGAGAAAAGTCATATACATTAGCCAAGAAATAAAATGCGAATTAAAAATACGTAAACCAGAGGAAAACTTGTAAAATAACTTTAATTTTTAGCTATACTGTAAACTTAAAAAAAATTCATAAGTGTTATACAAAGGATTTTAGGGATGAAGTATTTACTGTAAAAATACTACAGTTGACCTTACAAACAATTTCTCTAAGACACGTATTTCAAAATCCATATACCCTATACATGTTTAATTAGTTCAATATAGTATATTGGGAGGGGCAAGCTGGACTAAACATACAAGATGCTAAAATACTTCAAAACAGAAAGAGTGTCAGAAGCAAGAGCTATTAGCAGAAATAGGGAATCTAATGTGCATGCACATTTTAGTGAAACCATAACAGATAAGCATTATAGTCATCAGAATTTCACCATAGTAGTCTCCACCGTTAGATAACAAAAATACTGGAAATTTTTGTTTGTTGATTTGTTTGTTTTTTGGTTTTCTTATTTACATAAGCTCTTTGCTCATCCCTCAGTATAACAAATTCAATATAGGAAAAAAAGAGGAAACATGGTTTTGGGCCCAGGGATAACAGTTAGAATTACTATGTGTATAATCAAAACAAGTCACCAATTCCAAAGTTCAGTTCTTTCTTCTGTAAAATAGAAATACTACCTCATACAAGTTATTTAGTCTGGGCTTTGTTATATTGCTCTTTTATTTTATTTTATTTTATTTTTTTTGAGACAGATTCTCAGTTGTGCAGCTAATTTCTTTCTACCTTTTTTAGTAGAGACAGGGTCTTGCTATCGCTCAGGCTTGTCTCAAACTCCTGAGCTCAAACGATCTGCCCGCCTCAGCCTCCCAGAGTACTAGGGTTACAGGCATGAGCCACCACACCTGGCCTATATTTATCATTTAAAGGTACTATACTGGACCTATTATATATACTTCTAAACTTTTATTAGGACAACTTTTTTTGAGTAAGCAATATTAATTCTAACTCAAATTGGCTATAATAAAAATTAAATAATTATGTCAGTAAACTGGTAGTCTTAAGGTAGGGCAATGTTTAAACTAAGACACATGTGCCACCTAGTCCAATGAGAGATGTAAGGGTGAATCTGTGCATTGAAAAGGCAAAGATCAATGAAATTACCAAACTTGTTTCCTTCTTTCCACTGTGCCATTCTAAACATCAGGCATTTAGCCAGGTATCCACAGATACGAAACACCTGTGTGCTCACTGATTAGGAAGATTGTGAAGGGAAGAAACATGTTCTGGTAGATGTCATCCAGGAGAGGGTACTTGAGGCTCACGTGGTTTCACAACCAGTAGTGGGAGGAATCCTAAAAGGGACTCCCTTACCAATGGTCAGCAGTAGGGACTGAGGGAAACTTACCCAGCCATTTTAGGAGCAAGTTCTTTACAATAGCTATTAGAAAGTGTACTTTTGGTATTGGTCTTGGTTACTATGCTTCTAAACCTGATTTCTTGTCACCATATATTCCTTGAATTATTATTCCACTTAAAATAAATAAAATCTTAGTATATTGACTGTTACAGACTATAGAATTGTTTCTTTAGACTCATGATAATAAATTAGAACATATTTACATCCCTGGACCAATTATAAAGTGTAAACCATGCAGTAATTTTCTTGTAAAAAAGTGTAGATATTCTGAAAAAGGAGATAATATGATTTCCTTCTAAATCAGGTAAGAAGAGTGACTACCTAAATACAATCTATATTTTAGAAAGAGCAAAGAGCTAAGGCATATTTGAAAATCACATAATGGTTCAATTACAAATGAGATATTGCAAGAACTAAATAGATTTAAAAAGATTTTAATGTTCCTTGGACCATCCCTGATTCCTTAGGCTTAGAACCACATACATAATTTTAAATATATTTAAAAGTGTTAATTTTCTTTGCTACTTTCCTCTTTATAATAAAGCCCTAAAATTATCAAGGCTTTTAGTGTAATGTATAGAAAATAATTATTCATAATAATCTTGATAATTCCAATGATGATTATAATGATAGCATGGCTGATAGGAAAAGGAGCAAGAAAAAGAATAAGTAACTTATTTGAAAGACTATAATTCCTATTTCATACGGGGTACTTAGGAAACTGCTTGAGGTTATGATCTTGAAGTTACAATGATGGAAGTAATGTAAGGGATAATTTTTAAACATTTTATGGATATATAATTTTCATATCATAAAATTGATTAACTTAAACTGTATAATTTAATGGGCTTTTTTATATTCACAGATCTATACAACCCTCACCATAATAAATTTTAGAATATTTTCATTCTCACCAAATAAAAAACATGTATTGACTGAATACATTTTATTTATTGGCTCATCATTTGATGGACATTTGGCTTGTTTCCTCTTTTTGGTTGTTATGAGTAATACTGCTGTGAACATTCATGGACGGTGTTTGTAAGGACATATGCTTTTATTTCTTTTGGGAAGCTTTCAAGGACTGGAATTGTTTAGTTACATGGTAATTTTATATTTGACATTTTGAAGAACTGCCAAAATATTTTCAAAAATAGCTGAATAGTTTTTTATTCCCACCAGCAGTGTATGAGGGTCCAAAATTTACCTCATTATTGACAGCATTTATTGTTTTTCTTTTTTATAATGGCTTTCCAAGTGCATAAAAATGGTATGTTACTGTGGTTTTGATGTACAGTTCCCTAATGAAAATGCCAGTGAGCATCTTTTCATGTGTTTATTGGCCATTTGTATATCTTCTTTGGGGAAATGTTCTATTCAATCACTTTTCCCAATTTTGTTAGTGATTGCTATCAATCACTAAAAAGCTATCAATTATATGTTTATTTAAATTTTTCTTTAACAAACGCTATCTTTTAGGAAGGCATTATATTTTACATAAATTAACAATGGACATTTTAAAATAAATTCAGTTACTAGAGCTGTTTTTCTAATCCTATTCATTCTTGCCTTTAATCACTAAAGAGCTCAGATTCATTGATCTTGTACTCCATGTTGGATGTATAATGGACATAAATAATATTTTTCATTTTTGTTTATTTTTTCAATTGGCATTTAATAATTATAAATACTTATGGAATAAAGTGTGATAATTTGATACATGCATAGATATATAATGTATAATGATCAAATAATTATTATGAGCACATCTATCACCTCAAATATTTATTATTTTTTGTATTGATAACATTCAAAATCCTCTCCTTTTGCTATTTATAAATATACAACAAATTATTGTTAACTATAGTCACCTTGCAGTGCTACAGAACATAATAGTTTTGTATCTTTTCAAAATCAACTTCTCCCAATCATCACCTCCCAACATATATCCTTTCCAACATATCCTACTCTCTACTTTTTTAAAGCTTCTACATATGAATGAGAACATGTAATATTTATCTTTCTGTGCCTAGCTTATTTCCTTTAATACAATGTTCTCGAGAGTCACTCATGTTGCTGCAAAGGACAGGATTTTATTCTTTTTTTGTGACTGAATAGTATTCTGTTGTATGTGTCATATGTACCACATTTTGTTTATCCATTCCTCTATTGATGGACACTTAAGTTGATTCTAAATCTTGGCTATTGTGAGTAGTGGTATAATAAACATGCAATTGCAGATATATAAAGCAAATGCTATTAGATTTAATGGGAGAGATGAACTCCAATATGACAATAGCTGGGGACTTCAACACCCCACTCAGTATTGAACAGATCATACAGACAGAGAATCAACAAAGAAACATTGAAGACGCACTGCACTACAGATCAAATGGATGTAATCTCTCCACCCTGATGATCCCTGCCCCCAATTGGTGGAAAAATTGTCTTCCAGGAAACCTAGGAACCGGGGGCTAGAGGTAAGCAGCAGTCACACAAGGAAACCTTTATCTGTATTGACGGCCATGCCCCATCACTCCCATCACTACCTGACCTCTGCCTCCCCCGCCCAAGTTGACAGAAAAATTGTCTTCCATGAAACTGATCTCTGGTGCCACAAAGGTTGGGGACGGCTGCTTTAAAACATGACATAAGAAAAGAGAATATATATGTATTTGTAGAGTTGTTGCATTAATCTTTTCGTTTATAATTCCTAGTTCTCTGAAGCCCTGTGGGTTCACGGATGTCACTTCCTTACTTTAATCCAGCTTTGCTTTAACTCATCTCCTTTGTGTTGTTATTCTCAATATATTGTATTTTTTATGTGATATAGGCCTAATACAGTTTCATAAAAATTGTTTTATGGAATGTTTTTAAAACTGGTGGAAAAGGGAGAAAAATATCCAATTAAACTATATATGTGTGTGTATATGTTATATATAATATTATATATGTTGTATATAATATATATAGTTATTTTCTTGGTGTTCTTTTTCATGTGAATACAAATTACTGCCTTAAGCCACTTGATTTATGTCTAAAGAACTTTACATTTCTTATATGAAGGTCTGTTGTCAATAAATTCTATCAATTTTTTCTTCGGTGATATCATTATTTTGCCTTCATTTTTTATTACTTTGCTGAATATTCTTGGTTGGCTTCTTTTTCTTTCAGTATTTTGAATTGATCATTCCACTGACTTTTGTCCTTTATTTTTTCTGATGAAAAATCAGTTATATTTCTTTCTGGTATTTAGTTGTGCAAAGCATGTCATTTTTCTCTTGCTGCTTTCACGATATGCTCTCTGGATTTGGGTTTCAATATTTGCGCTATGATGTATAGATGTGGATCTCTTTATGTTTATCCTACATGGAGTTTACTGTGCTTGTTTAGATATATAAATTAATATTTTCCATCAAATTTGGAAAGTTGTAATGTATTGCTTATTTGAGTATTTTTCTGCTCTTTTCTCTCCTCTCTTTTCTGTACTACTATGAAATGTACATTGATGTACAACATTTCTCAGAGGTTTTGTGCATTTTTCTTTATTATTTTTTTCTCCATCTTTCCTATTATATGATAATTATCTATTTTTAAGCTCCCTGATTCTTTCCTCTGCCAGCTCATAGCTAGTATTGAGCACCTCTAGTAAATTTTTCATTTTCATATTTTTTTAATTTTCAAATCAAGAATATCCAATTTAATTTTTTTAATAATTTTTATTTGTTCATACATTATTTATTTAATAATGCTTTCATGTCTGTTTTTTTAGTCTTTGAGCATGATTTTCTTTAAAAATATTTATAATGACTCCTTTGAAGACCGTCTTCTATGTCCCCAACACTCATGCTCTGTAAAAGGCAGTTCCTCATGACTGCTTTTATTTACTCTCCATTTTAAATATTTTATTTGTGTAAATGTAGGGGGTACAAGGACAATTTTGTTATATGGATATATTACATCACAGCAAAGTCTGGGCTTTTAATGTATCCATTATCCAAATAATGCACATTGTACTCATCTCTATGGATCCACCTCTCTTGTGTTTCTTTGCATGTGTCTAAATTTATTCCTGAAATTGGACCATTTAAAATATATTGTAGTGATTCTGAATACTGACCTCTCCCCTCAGAGACTGATATTGTTTTGTATATTTGTTTATTAGTTTAGTGACTACCTGGACTATTTCAGTAAAGTCTGTTTTCTCCACAGAATGTAGCTAGTGATGACACTTCTCAGGCTGCACAGTCTTGGCCACGTGCATAGTCACATTGATCATTTTCCCGCCTGCAATGATCAGAATTGTTTTATCTTAGATCTCTTTGTGTCCTTCTTTGATCTCCCTATTACTCTTCTAAGTGGTCTGTCCCTATTTGTATCATACTTAACTTCTGTCCTCTGCTGATTTCTGGGTGATTGCTGTAATATTTGTGATAATGTATCTGGAAATAAATTGTTCCACTGTCTGATCCAATTGAAATTAGAATCCTATGTAGGGCCTGTCTGTGCACCCAGTTTTTGCTGTATTTCTGACCATAGGAGGGCTCCTTTTAGCTATTGTCTCCTTTTTTTTCTTTGTTAAGCTTTTAATTATTCTATGATTTTTCTTGATTCTATTGTGCAGCTACCAACCTCCTTTTAATTAATCAATGCCATAATATCCCTGTTTTCAAGAACAACCTTACTTGGTTTTCTTATATACTCTCTATTTGAAATAAAAGTAATAACCTTATGAAGACTTATGGAGCTCTCTAGTTTACTGCCTTTCCTGCTGGAGAGAAACTCTGCATTACTGCTACAGAACATGAGTGGGGACAGCCAGTGCTTCTTATGGAGTGACAACTGTGCTCTATGATTAGGTCTCAGTGACAGCAGTGAACTCTGATCTTTTCAGCTTATCTTTCTGGTTCGAATCCTCCAGCCAATGAGTAATCTGGCTTAAGGATGATCATGGCCCAGTATGACTCATTTGCCACACCTGAGGTACAGCCTCCATCCTACTAGGGATATGGAGAAAGAAGGGAGTCATATTTAGCCACTTTTGCCTGGAAAATAACAACTTCATCGAGAAGTGATAGATGAAAAATAGTGGTGGCCTGCCTCTGCTGAAGAAATTCCATACTACTCAACTGCGAGATAAAAGGAGCCACAGAACATTGCTGTTCTTACCAAGATTCAGGGGACATTATGGAATATATGTTTCTCTGTTTGATGAATTTCCTTAGTTGAAACAGTATTTTTAAATAATTTTCTCATATATATATATATATATATATATATATATATATATAATATATAGTGAGAGAGAGAGAGAGAGAGAGAGAAAGTCCCCAGAAAATGTCATACCACCATCTGTGTTTTTCTGAGTTAGTTTTTAAAATACATATGGCATGTCAAAAGAAGAAGGATTATCCTACCTTAAAGAAAGGTCAAAATAATATCAATAACTCATAGAATGTATAAATCATGGTACAAAATACTGGCATTTTAACTGAAAAATTACATCATTGGCAACTTCTTTTTGGGGCATAAAATATTTTTTATGTTTGTAATCACTTCCTGGATACAAATTATTAGGCCGTTGACCACACTATGCTGTACACAACTGTTATGAATAATTATAGTCAGTGTAACTATATCTGCAATTTCCCTTTGAAATATTCCATTGATGTGGAAAGACAGTAGGGCAGTGTTATCCAAAACAACTTTCTGCAAAGTTGGAAAATTTTGTCTACATTGTCCAACATGGAATCTATTTGGTACAAGTAGTAATTGAAAGATTGATATGAGGTTATTAAATCTGGGAAAATCAATGTTTACTTCATAAAATGTTAATTAATAACCCCCATATGGCTAGGGGGTAAGTATTAGGCATCATAGCCTGAAACTCTTCTAGAGAACATAACACAAGACATGAGATTAATGGGAGAAATTTGGATGCTCAACAGCTCTGTAATTATGTAGTTCCACAAAGGATTACAGCTCTTCGGTACTCTCTTCTTATATTGGGAAATCAGGGAATATGTGTGAACTACATGAATGTGCATTCAATTAGTCAAGGAACAAAAGAAGTTGGTGAATTCTGAGCTCAGTTGTAGCACTCAAATGTGAAGATTAAAATGCCTTTGATTTTTAGAAAAAATATTTTTATGTTTATTATCATAATTACATAATTAACAATAATATACAGAATACAGGATAAAATATTAAAGACAGTAAAGTTGTTTTAATACTATTCATGTTCAATAAAGTCATTTAATTAAATATTGTCCAATTTTATTCAAAATGCTATCCAATAATCTTTTTCTCAGGCAGTTAAAAATTTAGAACTTTGAAATTTTAATACTGTACAGAATGTGTTTACACAGATCCCTAATAAATTACAGTTTCTTACAAAGACAGGTATTATGCATTATGGAGATTTCTACTCTCCACATGCCCAGAATTATGCTTTATTTGAAACAAGCATTCAGTAAATGTTTATTTTATTCCTCAATATATTACTACAAAGTCCTAGAATATATACTGTTACTAAACAAGTACATTTAGCGGCAATACATCTGATACATTAAGTGTATTGGCTTGCTTAGGGAAAAAAAATTTTTTTCGCTTATGTTCCTTTAGAAACAGATCATTTGCAACACTTTAAAAAATGAATGTGTTTTTTCTCCCAAGCTAGTAATGGCTTCCACAGGAAGAACTCAGATGCTTATATGGTATCCTACAGAGCAACGATGGTCAGGGTATAATAGTAGCCTTGGTGAAAAGAAATTTTATGGTCATTCCCCAGCAAATGCTTTTCATAGCAAAATGATCACATAATTATGAGAAAATATGACAAATTCAGAGTTATGGTACAACTTATCTGTCTCTTCCTGTTACTGACTGTTCTAACTGCATTTGTCAGGCAAGGGTGCAAATTACAAAGTAAACAAGAAGAGGGAAAAGACAATAAAAATGAGGTGAGCATGTTGAGTCTGCACCTGCTTATAGCCTTTCTCAAAAACAACTACCACTTTTTAAAGTTTAATATTGAATCTCTCAATACTATAATAAAACAAAAATAAATCATGTAGTGCAGAAACACTACCTGCATGATGTCTGTTTTTGTTTCTTCCAAAAACACACAAAAGAAGTCCTCATGCCATTTTGTAGAACTATTATCTGTTAGTAGTATTCTAGAGTAATAAGTGAATTTATGGAGCAGGGCAGAATAATTAGGTGATTATTATAATTTTATCTTACATTTAGCACGCATTTATAGGAATTTTGTGTGAAATTACTATCCATTAACAAATTTTCTATGCCACGTTGCTGAAAAGGTGCTATTTCATCAAGTTAAAAATAATAGAGATAAGAGAGCCTCAATGCCTTTTTGTTGATCTTTACAGTAAGTTAATTTTGAAAACATCTTAATATATTCTTTTTTCCCCATTAAGGTAGTTTTGAAGTGGTTTTCTTTAGGAAAAAACTAATAGAAATTAAATGTCACTTAGAAATAATTATTTTAAAATATAATTAATTTTGCAGTTTTTATCAGATTAAGCCCATGCATAGATGGACACACTATGTGTGTGTGGACACATATCGATGTAATGAAACATACTTGTTAAAGTCCAGGATAATTAGTACTTAACAAAAATAGCGAAATAGAGAAAGTTTTATTGAATTTCCTAAAATTTCTTTTACATATAATTCCTTCTTCATATGCTGGTTTCATAGTAACCTTTATTCTCTAAGGATGTCAAAATAAAAATTACACCAGACAGAGTTAAACAGGCAAGAACTTTATTTGACATTTTTGCAATAGGACAGGTTAAATTCAACTCTGCTAAAACAAAAGGCAGCAGAATTTTTAATCACTGGCCTGTTGGTCAATATGATTAGACCATTCTGTTTGCTAATCACTGCTTATCAAGTTAGGCTCTTACTGTCCCAAAGAGACTGGGAGACAAGGACTCTATCTTTCTTTACATTGTAGTTATATTTCTAAGTATGACTCTCAGGTCCTTGAGAGAGGCTATCCTGGGTTATAAAATTGGCAGGAGGCCGGAGAAGATTTATATATCCAAAGAGCAAGGAAGAATTTATGATTGTAAGTTTTCTACAGCATATGCTGTAAGAAAAGGGAGGTCAGAGGACTATTTTCAGGAAAATGGATGGGGAACATGTGGCCTGGATCTTTGGATGTGGCCTTTTGACTGAATCCAAATTTTATGAAACAAATTCTTTTAATAAAGGTGTTTGTTCTGTGAAGTTTAGATTGGTCAGGAGATCTCCCATGGGCATCTGGAGGGACAAGAGCCCCTCAGGCCACACATTCTACACGCCTTATGGTCAAGAATCAGTGATCAGCTTTCCGTGTTCTTATGCATCATAAAAATACACTGCAAAAACCATGAAGTGGAATCTTTCATTTTACAAAATATTTTGACCAAATAAATATGGAATCATATAATATGGGATACCTTCAAACTGTACATAAGAAAGAATCAGGGAAATTTCAAAGTTATCACCTATTTTGCTTTACTTGTCACCATTTAGAGTATAACTTGTTGGAAAGGTCAGAATGCCCTATGTATTTGCCTAAATTTATTATGAATTGGCATGTTATCTATAATGAAACTAGGGAAGAAGAAAAACTCATTATTCTTGGATTATTTAATGAGCAGCTTCTGAGCTGCTCATTATCAAATTTTTTGATAAAAATTTCCAGTAGGAGTGAGATTTATGTTACTTAGACATAGATCTGACAATTATTTTAACAGGTTGGAGTGAATACAATACAAATCTTAAGACAGTTAGAAATGGGGATGATTAATGAATGCAAAAATATCGATAGAATAAACAATATTTGATAACATAACAGAATGACTATAGTCAACAATAAGTCATGTTATACTTTTAAACAACTAAATGAGTGGAATTAAATGTTCCTAACACTAAGAAATGATAAATGCTTGTGGTGATTAATACCCCAATTACCTGATTTGATTGATATGCATTGTATGCCTGTATCAAAATATCACAGGTATCCTATAAATATATACAACTATTATCTATCCATAATAATTAAAAAAACTAAAAAGACAGGAATGGAGGCACTATTTAAGCAGCACTAAATAGAGGCACTGTTTTATTTTGTTAAAAACTTCTAACGTGTGAAGACCGAAGGTAATAAGACCTTCCCGTTCAGCCATTATGTCAGCTCCAGCACACTCTTAGTAACTTCTCCTAAGGCTCAGGTAGGCACTTTCATCTTCTTTACATCACACTGTATAGTGTTGTGAGAGGTGAGAGATAACACAAGAACACGTAGCAAAGATGTGTCGAGAATTTTTTCATCACATCCTGCATAGAAGGGAGTACAATATAGATGGACTAGAATTAGTTATCAAGCTTTTCAGCATATAAATCAGCTGTTGTTTCCTCTTCACTACCTAGGATTAAACTCAGAAATCCAAAGCCAAGCTTCTATCGACATCTAATAGAAGATACAAGATGATCTTCGTGATAATGATGCATGTACATTTCTCACTTTTATGACAATCCTTCTAGAAGAAAAATAATCAAATGAATTAATACATGGCTCATTAAGAGTATAAATATCTACTTGTAAGATTTCAGGCATCTGAAAACTCAAAATGCATTCAATTATCCATTCACATATGAAATATTTATTGTTCACCAACTAAATAGTAAGGCCTGTGATTTGTGCTCAATATACACTGGTGAGTAAAAGAAAGGTGTTTCTCATGCTCATGCAACAATGTCTCCTAGGAAAGGCACAGTGACAAAAGATGTAAACACTGAAAAAAGGTGTGAAATTTATGACCAAAATGATACTAAATGTACAGGAATAGATTTCAGTGAGCTGCTTTCTCACTTAGAGTATGAAAAAAGACTTCTCTGAAAATGTGCTATCCACATGTGGTAGTGAGAAACTTGGAAAAAACAAATCATTCATTGAAGATTTAGCTATGGAGAAGTTGTGCCTGCCAATTTTTAAATTGTTTATTTCCTCTTTCAAATATGGTAATCAGACATGGTAGACATACCCTAAGGGACTGCCTTGAATAGTCCCTTTTACTTGAGTCTGGGCAGAACTTACGACTTGTCTTTAACAAATATAAAGTATATAGAACAGATATAAGAGAATATTATAGAATTATTTATTGCACCAAATAATAACGAATTCTTCCTTATTCATACATTGATTGAATATTGCTTATTATATCATTTTTCTACAGTTGGCCTAAGTTAAATATAGAGAAAGTCAGTTTCATGCTTTGACTTTCAGGAAAGCATGTTTCATGTTTTTTGTTTATTTTATTGATAAAATAGTTTAACAACTGTACGTATCTCTTTGTTTCATTGCAAATAAAACTATGATCATCATTTAATTATATTAATAACCAATCTTATTTTGAATATAACCAATTATTTTGAATATACATTCAAAATGTATACATTATACATTCAAAATATATAATTTTGAATATACATTCAAATTATGCCATTTGAACTGGTATGTATTAATATTTGTTGTTGTTTAAAGCAATGTGATTTCAAACTCTGTTCAGAGATCACTTACAGCAACTGTTTTAGGTTTTGAATATACGTTCAAAATAAGATTAGTTTTATTTTATAAATTTATATTTTGCACCACAGGAAATAAGTATGATTCTATTTGTGTAAAATAAAATATTGTAATAAAGTTAATTCTAATTTCCTTATCAGTTGCTGAAAACTGTATTTTGAAATTTTCAACAATAACCGTTTTCTTGGAGACTGTTCCGTGTTAATTTTTCAGTCTATATGTGACTATAATGATATAATTAAATGATTACTTTATTTGCATCGTAATAATTTTGGAAGTAACAATAAGTAATAAGGTATAAAGTAGAGAAAGTTAGAGAAAGACAACATCCTCTTATTCATCATAATTATACTAACACAACGATGTCAAGAATTTTGCTGACTTTCTTAGGCATGTTTTTTTTCTTCATAATCTCACAAACCTCCTTATCTGCATAATTTAAGCCCTTATTGTATTGTAATTTTGACTCTCAACTCTTGGGCTTACCTCTGTAAGTCTAGAAATTTACACACACACAATTACATAGAAGTTTCATTGTCAATACAATTACTCTAGTGACTTAGAGTGATGTTTTACATTATTTAATAAATCATAAAAACATGAATCTCATAAGATGGAGAAATATTATTTTTGAAAACTGCATGTCTCAAATACCTAGCATCTTTGTATTAATTTCTTTATTCTTAGTTTATTAGCTTAATATATGTTAGAATTAAAAGTAAATGAATTCATCATTCCCTTGGGAGATAAAAAACAAATGTAATGATATAGATATATTCTTGGCATATAAAATAGTTTTTTTATTTTCTAAAATAAATATATTATAGAAAATTATACCATTTTTAACTGATATGTATTTGTTGTTTAAAGCAATGTGATTTCAAACTCTGTTCAGGGATTACTTCTAGCAACTGTTTTAGGTTTGTTATTCTGATATGATTTGCAAGGAAGTAGAAACTCTGTTTCTTCCTAATTCCCCCATGGAGTCTATGGCACACAACATGAGCCCTATAATCTGCTATAAAGCAAAAGTGTATAAATGATGTTTACCTGCATACATTTTTTATGGCCATTTGGAGGCTTTGATTCTGCAGGGAACCCATTTCCCTCTTACCCTGGGATCTTTTTTCATCATGATTAAACAAAGGCTCACTCCCTAGCACAGCTGAGATAAAAGGATTTGTTGGGCCTCTATCACATCAGGCAGGTGATGACGGATCCTCATCTATTTCAGGAACAAACTTCAAACTAACCACAGGTGATTTCCTTTCCATGCTGAATGGCACAGCAGACATTATGTTTCCCACAACAGCAATCTCTAGCTTATTATTTAGCTCCATGACAGAAAAACAAGTAAAAGCTCACAGATTTTAAAATATGAGCAGATACAAAGAAAAGGGAATTCATGCAGTTCTAGTAAATCTTCAAACGACGTTTCAACAAGCATATTAAACTTTATTATTAAGTTTGTGAATGTACTTCAATGGCTTCCTCACCCATATCATAAAAGTAGAGAAGGTTAGATAGACAATAGATGATAAACAGATGGTAGATAGATGGATGAATAGACATAAAGCAATGTATAGCTGAGCAGGCAGAATATTAGAGAGATGCATTTCTAAACTTTATTAAAATATCAACCTCTTTACTCCATAAATACCAAATATTATTGATGTTAAAAAAGAGAATACCTTGTGAAATATAAATTTATGTGAGATTAAATAAGTCCTTTGTACCTTTAAACTCCCAAAGAATATAAAAGGAATTATTAGATGTCAGAATTCAATAACTGTCTTCATCATACTAAAATTTTATTAGGCACTCAACATGCTGGGCATACTTCTGTGTTCCGTACATATATCCTGGCATTTACTCTGCTACACATCTCCTTGAGATAGAAGCAAACAAAGGGTAGAGATGTTAAAGAACCTGCTATAGGTCAGAGAACTGGACATATATGATTTGTAATAAAACATAGTTTTATTTCCTTGTGAAAAAGAACATTACTCAGGATTTGTATCTTTGCAGCTCCCTGGCTGGATTGTTTACCTTTTATATTAGTTTTCAAATTCTTGTATTGAAATTTTTGTGGATTAAGATAGTAACTCTAAGTGGTAATACTAGTGTTGTACAATCAAGGAAATCTGAGAAACATTGAAGAAAATTAAGCATGTTTCTTATAGTACTTATCTGAGATATTCAATTGCTAACAGATATTGTGATTCACATAGGGGCATACTGGATGTTTGGATTAAAATAACACTTTTTGTTGTTTTAATAAAACAATGTAATCTCTTAATGAAACATATTCATAAATTTTGTAATTTTATAAAATATTGGAAAAATGATATAAAGCACTATGGAAGAACCGTCCTTCTCTATGCCACTTAACTTCATCAAAACTATAGCCACAGATATGCAAAGCCAAGTAAGACATTAACTTGGTACATAGATATGACAAGAAATGTGGAATGATGTAAAGAATTAGTGAAAAAAAACCCTTATCACTATAATGAGAAAAAAATCAATTCAAGGTTTTTTTCCCTAAAAATCATATTATTATTTTTATCATGTTTTACTTTTGAAGATGGCATGCCATGAAGATGGCATGATGGCATGTCTTACATTTGAAGATGGGATGATAAGATGTATTATTCAGCCCTCACATATATCTAAGTAATAATAATAACACAATAACCTGAACAAAAGGTACAGGCATGGTACATATTGGCATGGTAATACAAAGGAAAATGATAAATACTTCTTAAAATACATACTTTAGTAGTTATCTATTTGGGCATTCATCCATTCAATCATTTATCCAATAAGTATATTTTGATTATCTATGTTAGGGCCTAGGCTTGTACAATGATTAATAAAAGATATACACAGTTAATTTAAAAAGAGAAAGATTAGTCTTATAATTAACAGTTTTTAAAGATCACACTTCTATTTGTACTATTATTACTACTGATAACTAAAATAATTTCCACATTTTACTTAGCACTTACTACAATAAAGATTCTGGAAGAAAGTATATCACAAATGTTGAGTACAAGCTATGAAGTCAAAGTACCTGCACTAGAATCATATATGTATTTTTCTTTGCTGTAAAGGTTTGGGCAAATTATTTCAATTCCCACACCTAAATTTTCTTATCCATTAAATGAGAATAACAAATTGTTCTGAGAAATAAGTGAGATAAATGAAACACATTTATAATTAGCATCTAGAAAATAATAACCATGCAATAAATGTCAGGTATTATTATCTACACCAGTGGTCTTCACAATTGTGTTGAGGTACACTCCAAAAAAACTTATCAAATCTCCCTATTTGCTATTTTTAATTGGCATCTACATTTTATCATGTCTAAATAACAAATGTTAAAATTTCTAGTGTATTAGAAAGAGTAGTATTAAAAAATTTAATACTAGCTTAAAGTGATTCAATGTCAATGAAAGTGATTCAATGCCAATGAAATTCCATAGCAATTTTATACTCTTCATCATTCTTAGAATAATAAATATGCTTTTCCTTAAGTTTCTAACTATTGTATAGCACTTCTTTTCCTTAATATAAGATTTCAATTTCACTAGCCTCACAAATTTTTGCTTAGAGTATTCTGTGCTTTGTACTTGAGGAAACTCCTCTATACGTCTTTGCAAGAATTAAAAAGGATTTGAAAAGTATAAAAATATATTGAATATGAGATATAACTGTTTTCCTTATTAGTAAAAATAGTTCAAAACCACAAAAATACAAATTTTATAATTATTAAACATGAAAGTAAAACTTTCTTAGAAATAAAAGTAGTGAGACTTTTTCAGTTAGTTTATGTATTCTTAGATGAACATCACTTATAATGAAGGTTAAACAGGGATCAGCATTTTCCTATTTTTCATTTTCATAGGTGTAAGAACTGACAAAACATTTAAATAAGTGGATAAAATGGAAGAAGTTTGAGTATATCCATATTATTCAGTCCTTGAAATCCAAGGTTATGTGCCAAATTTTATAGTAGTCTGTCCTTATAATATATTCCTCTTGACCTATTAGTTGGCAACTCAGATAAAGTACTCCTTCAATAATTTTGAAAGAAGCAAACAAATGAAAGCAGCCAACTATGAAATAATTTGTTACCAACCGATTACAGTGGTTTACTGTCTTTATATTTATATCATATTTTGAAAGTTCTTTGTTTGACTACTTTTAATTTAACTCCCCAAAACAGGCCACCATATGAGATGAGAGAAATTACATATTTGTAAAATCAGGTCCAGGGTCTGCAATTTATGACAACTGAGTTTGGAAAGGGGAACACACAGGGGAGTTTCTGACAGATAATTATTAGGAATGAGTATATGGAATTTGAAGTTCTAAAAATTTATTTCCTAATACTTGCCATAGCCAAAAATGTTTTTATGCGCCTGAGGAGCAAATGTCTCATTTTGAAGCTAGCAATCATTTTTCATCCTCAGAGCAATCTTGTAAGTAGCTAACAACCTGTCCATGTTTATAGATAAGGAAACACTGCTTACAGAAATTTGGTAATTTATCAAGGTCATACAAGCAACAGGTGGCTGAGTTGGGATTTGTGCCAAGGCGGTGTGACTTTAGAAGTCACCCTCATATCACCTCTTATGCTGGCACAAAAGGTGCCTGAGCCACCATATTAAAGTTCACAGTTAAAATTAGACTTACACAATTTGAAGGAGATTGAATTTTTGTCAGGAAGAAGAGCATTTCAGAAGAATATGCTGTGCAAAAATACTGAAATGCCTTATTTCGTCAATTTTAAGATCTAAATCTTTAAGATTTCCGAAATCTGGATACATATTGCAATAATTTATGACCTGGTCTAATTTGCAGGGCTTTTTTTTCTTAGTGATACATGGATCATAAACATAAAATCTAAAATAAAGAACAATAAAAAGAATGAGAAATATCAATCTACAATATAAATGTGAGCAGCTTGCAAGAAATAACTTTAAATAGAGTCATAAAAATTTGATGACCAAACCAAACATCATATTGCTAAGAATTCTTGTGCCTATCTATGAAGATTTTATGTGATATTTAAATATTATATAATCTCTACACTTATTACCACCTTATTAATTTGTATAGATAACTAAATATCAATTATTTTATCATTAGTAATACTTAGAAAAAAGCATTCACTGTTCTGCCAAAGTTTATTTCACTGACTACATACTTTAAAAGATAAGAAATATTAAAATGAAAACAAAACCTGATAACATTTGATTTCTAGATTTTTGGATTTAAAAAGTCAACAATATATCCATAATCTTTGAAAATTATACATTTTCAAGAGTCGAATTAATTTTAAGACTCAATAAGTTTGAAAATTGCTGTATAATAGCATCTTGAGGAAGAGGATGTAACGTTCTGTTCAAGTGGAAATAAAATGAAGACATTTCTGGTTTTTAAAATCATGCTAAATTCTCACTTAAATGACTCATTTACCACAAATTCAATTAATTCTTTTAATAGCAACATCTACTACAATTAAGTATTTGCATAAAAACACCATTTAATAAATTATATTTCCCAGTGCTGATTGTTTTCTCTAAGAAAATATTAGTTTTATAAATTTTTATTTTATGTTAATACATATTTGTATTATCATGAAACATACGAATGTATGTTTTCATGTTGTTAACATACATTCCTTCAGTTTTAGATTGTAAATGTTTCCCATCATCAATAAATATATTTAGGAACACTAAATATAATTTTAAAAATAATAAATGTCACTTAATCACTTTAGTGAAGACAACCTCTGCCTAAATTTTGTTGTATATCATTTAAGAACCTTTTTTTATTGTCAGTTAGATAATGTTACTTTAAAATCAGGGGATGTTTTTAGGCCAGGCGTGGTGGCTGTTGTCTGTAATTCCCGCATTTTGAGAGGCTGAGCAGGAAGAACCCTTGAGCCCAGGAGTTCAAAGCTGCAGTGAGCTATGATCACACCACTGCACTCCAGCCTGAACAATAGAGCAAGATCCTGTCTATACACACACACACACACACAATAAAATAAAATAAAATAAAGAAATAAAAAGAAAACAAAAGAGAAAAAAAAGATCTTAGCTGTCTCTAGTGAGTCTCCATTTTTATTTTATTTTAACAACAATTTTAAAACTATCTTTTTACCACTAAAGTCATGTGAACTTGAAAAGCATTTAGGCTAGTTTTTAGATTTATGAGTACTCATATCTTTAAGTTAATTTGGTACCACATGTAGACAGTATAGAAATATATGTATAGACATATATATCTGTGTAGACACAGCATAAACAACTCACATGTACACAAAAACTTTATAGCTTTTGGTTTAGAATTTTAACCTTAAGACAAATGAAACTTCCTAGTTTTAAAGAACAATTAAGTCAAATATGGCTTCGTGAATGAAAAAAATTAGTTTTCTTCTGTTTCACTTGACAGGAAGACTTCATTGAGCTTTAGAGAAGTCAGGCTAGCAATTTACATCTCAAAACACAGAGAAGGACAAAATCTAAGCTATTTATTTTAAGAAGAGGTTTGGGTGTGTCAGTTAGAAGATAGATGCCAAAGTAAGGAGATCTTAGGAATTTACCATAGGATTTTAAAAAGTGAAATACATATGAACTTATATTAACTTCAGAATTCCCTGTAAAATTACCAGCTAAATATGAGAAAGTTGCAGCTTGGAGAACAATTTAGCTAGATAGGTGGCCTTTTGACTCCAACTAGACCACTGAACTTAGGTGAGAGCCCATATAGAATCTCAAGTCCACAGAAAGAGAGAGACACCATGGGACAGAACTATGCAATACATTTACAATGAATCATTTTACAGACATTTTGCTCTAAGTGTTTAAACCTGTGCCCTTTTTTATCCAATGCGCAAAGAAAGGAAAGGGCCCCTGTGGTGTATTCAGACACCTCTAATATTATTGTTCTTGCCCAACCATTATACATACCAAGATCAAATACTATCACAACATGAAGTAATTTCTGGTACCCCCAAAAGCCAAAGAAGTAATGTGATACAAAAGAAACCAGAGTTTTATAATTGAGAGAAATATGTCCATGACTTTTTAGACTCCAAAGGAAAGCAGAAAAACTGAAAAAGAGAGGATGAGTGATGTCTTTTTCTGAGTTCTGGAAGAGTCCAAGTCATAAGAAGTCTCTTGTAGGTTTTTTCAAGTGGTGCCAAAGACTGAAAAGAGTAAGAAGCAGTAGGGATAAGTAAAAGTAAATGGAGCAGATTTTAGCTCAGGCAAACAGCTGATATTTCTGGCTTTTAATTTTTTTTTTTCCTCAAAGGTACTCTTCCTAGTAAAACCAATAAGCCTTAACCAAGGTTGTAGTACAACCAAGGAAGGACAAGGTGTCTCCAAAGAAGTGGAAAGCAGTTTTTGTAATATCCAGAAAAGGCACAAAAGGTGGTCTAAGAAAGGAAGGTTTCACTAGCCACAAACCTGGCACAACCCACATTCCTGCATAGCCATATTCTTTAGGGTCTCTCAGCTTCTCAGCTGACTATCTCTACACAAAGACCACAAAGCCTCTTGTGTCTCCCGCACATGGAAGAATACAGGAAATCAAAGGCCATCTAGGGAAGGGGAAAGGATCAATGATAAATGAGTACCACAAAAAGTCAAAAGTTACATAAATATCAAACCAAAACAGACCCATTCCCTGACTGGGAAACAAACTCAGGCTGTCAGACTGAAGGCACGAACTTTTAACCACTAAGCCACAAAGTGAACTGGCCTTTGTTGCTGTTCCTGCAGGAGTATTTATTCTCACATGGGCAGCATACAAAGGATTTTATCTTTTAGGGTAGATTTTTGCTCTTTAATTTTGTCAAGAGAATTTTTAAGGCCAGCCATGTCACTACTACATGTCTATTTGAAATTGATCTTTCTATAAATACAAACAAAGCAATTGCTTAAAATAAGAGATCTCTAAAATTTATATATGTTAATATATATGTTATATATATTTAAATTTAGGATTCTAACATGAAGGAATCATCTTAATTTCATCTGATCATTAACAAAGAGAACTTTTAATGAAGTATTCAATTCCAATAGTACAGAAAGAGAGCTAGAAGATGGTCTTGTTATGTAAATGAAAACTCACAGGTGGCAAGTCTCAGAGAATGTCTCTTTGTAAACATCCAAAGGTATCAGACCCTTAGTTAATTCCATTTTAGAATATGTTGGAGAAATATATTTTCCAACATATTCTGGGGTAAAATATTTTGATTTCTTTTAACCAGCTGTTGTCTCTAGAGGTGGTGTTAGGTTTCTGTGTCTCCTAGAGAGGAAAGTGGGTAACATGCGTTGGTGCAATTGCCCCACCTTGGAAGAATAAGACGTGGCCCCAGGCTCCCATCTCAGTCCTGCCTCACTTTAATCCTGTCCCAAGTGACTGCCATAACTGGGGTAGGAGGGAATACACTATGAATCTTCCAATCAGAACTTAGTGCTCCTACTGCAAAAGAAAGCAAAGGACTCTCTAGCCCACAAGCCAAACAAGCATAGTTATGATGGAGTTTAGAAAGTGGCCTAAAACAGCCAGCCTTCAGAGAGGATCATGGAGATATGCCTGCATAATAAGACTCAGGTCATATAACTCCCACTGTCCAATCAAAGAGGTTCCATGGTCTGAGCTATGAAGGAAGTCCCAATCTGGATGCTATACAAGACGTAGAACATAAACAAACCCTTTGCTCTCCTTTCTCCTTTGCTGTGACAATGGACCTGATCATCATCTGTGGCATATGTATCTTGCTCTGTAAACCTATATCTTGCTCTTGACCTATAATCCTATCTTTCTCTCCTCAATAAACTTCATTTTCCTGTTTGCCTTGCTTTGGTGAGTCTGATCATTCTTCAGCCACAAACACATCAAGAACCAACATTTCAGGGGGACTTGACTTAGGGTGGCTGCAGGGGTGTTTAGCCGATTTTAGTGGCCTTGTTTCCCATAATTTAGATCTTCTGCCAGTTTTAACCAAGAGTTGGTGAAATCTAAGACAAACCAAAGCCAAAATCAGAAAAAGCAATTGCACAAATTATATATTGTTGAGATCTCTAAGCATAAAAAGAAGTTATAGCCAGCTAACAATAAGCCTTAACCTTCAGTTATCAAATTCCAAATTGAAATCCCAAACCAGCCCCTGACCTAATTGGCATCCAAGCTGAAGACTGTTCTCTGTCATCACGGACGCAGACAACTTGCTTTTCTTATCAGAAGCGAGCAAAAATCCTCAGAGTAATTTCCTAGCAAAAAAAAAAAAAAAAAAAAAAAAGCCTTGGTTCTCAAACCAAAACTTTGGAGAGTTTGAAGAACTGTAAGAGTGAGTAGTCATTTAGCTTTGGTGAAGTTTACAATCACTTATGGTAACTCTAGCCAGTAACTCTAGCCAGTATGTCTCCTATCTCCACTGATAGGAGAATCAATGCAAGTCAAAAGGCTCTAGTCTAAGGTGCCTCTTCATGCAGTTGCCATTATAACAACCCAAAATAAGTGACTGAGACAAAGATATCAATCAACGGAGGCTTATTTAGACAAAATTTGAGGATGCACCCAGAAAAACACAAACTGCAGATGCATCTGTGAATGTTATCCCAAAGGGAGATTTAGACATTTCAGTATTTAAAGTGGAGGGAACATACAGAAAGAAAAAGAGGAGGAAGTGGGCAATGAAGCAAAATGGTTATATTCTTGTGAGCCCCAGGAAATCTACATTTTACCTAAGATAAGATGAATGTTTGAAAAGAAAAAGGAAGTGAAGGAATGATCAATTATGTAGATGTCCCCCGGTAGATGAAAGAATGATTGATCTTGTCTGGCGTCTGTTCTATACCTGGGAAGATAAACTTGTAATCAATATATTAGTGTGAAATCAAGCAGACTTTAGTTTTAGGAGCTAGACTTAGCTTGTATATGCAACATTACAAACTGCATGCTGTTGTTTCTGGGAGGCCAGCAAAAAGTTCCTTATGAATGATCTGTGGGGGAATTCCTTCATAGATGCCTAAGACATTTTACTATCCCCTGGCTGACACATAATGTTAATGAAAGCCATTCATTTGTACAGGGGTATTTCATGACTTAGCTTCCAGGCTTGATCTTACCTCTTGCATAAGGAGTTGGAGGGCAGGAAGTGAGTGTTCTGACATTTTTATTTTCCTTTGCAGAGTGTTGATGAACTTGAATTTCAAAACCTATAATAGGGGTAGAAAGAAATGGGTAAGTGAAACGTGGCTGTTGGACACTGTGGGCGGATGAATGGGTAGGTGAAATGTGGCGTGTACTGTTAGACACCATGGGTGGGTCATAATAAAACAAGCACAATCAATTAGAATCATGAAAATAAAATTGACAAATATTTGGTAGCTTAGTTACATACTCCTAAATAGTATATGGAACAGATAAGAAATCAAAAGCATGACTAAGATCAGAGCAGAACTAAATGAAATCAAAGGCAAAAAAAAAAAATAATAAGTATACAGAAGATCCAAAGAGTTGGTTCTTTGAAAAGATAAATAAAATTGATAGACCTCTTGATAGATTAACCAGAAAGAGGAAACAAAGGACATGAATAAGCTCAATCAGAAATGGAAAAGGAGATATTACAACTGATACCACAAAAATACAAAATACCATCTGTGAATACTACAAAAATATCTATGTACATAAATCAAAAACATTGAGGAAATGGACAAATTCCTAGAAATACACAAAATCCCAAGGCTCAATGAGGAAAAAATAGAGCACTTGAACAGACCAATTATGAGTAATGAAATTGAAGAAGTAATAAAAAATATTCCAACCAAAAAAAAAAAAAACCCAGACCTGATGGTTTCACAGATGAATTTTGTGAATGAATGAATTCACCTATAAAGATGAATTGGAATCCATACCACAGAAATTATTTCATAACGTCAAGAAGGAAGGAATCCTCCCTAAATCACTCTACAAAGCCAGTATCACATTGATAGCAAAGGCAGGAGAGGACGCAACAGAAAAGAAAATTATAGACAAATATCCCTTATTAATATACATACATTAATCCTCAATAAAATTCTAACAAAGTGAATTCACTAGCGAATCAAAAAAATTTATAAGCCACCATGACCAAGTGAGCTTCATCCCAGAGATCCAAGGATGGTTCAACATATGTAAATCCATAAATGTGATTTATACATAAGCAAAAGCCAAAGCAAAGATCATAGGATCATCCCAATAGATGAAAAAGCATTTGACAAAAAATCAGCATCCTTTTATAATAAAAATTCTTAACAAAATAGGCATAAATGAAATATACCTCAAAATTATAAGAGCCATGTAAGATACACCTACAGCCAACCTCATACTGAATGGGGAAAAGTTAGTAAAATATTTCTATTCAGAACTGGAACAAGATAAGCATGCCCAGTGTCACCACTTCTCTTCAAAATAGTGCTAGAAATCCTAGCCATAGCAATCAGGCAAAAGAAGGAAATTAAGGTTATCCAAATGGGGAGACACGGAGAGACTATTGCTCTTTGCTGACAATATAGTCTTATATTTAGAAAACCTCAAAGATTCTGCTAACAAACACCTGGAATTGACAAATAAATTGAGAAAATTCTCAGGCTAAAAAATTGATGTAAAATGTGGAATAATCAGGAGCATTCCTATAAGCCAACAACAGTCAAGCTGAGAATCAAATCAAAGACTCAATACCTTTCACAACAGCTACAAAGAAAATAAAATACCCAGGAATATAGTTAACTAAGGAGGAGAAAGATCTCTACAAAGACAACTATGAATCATGAGGAAGGAAATTGCAGATGATATAAACAAATGGAAAAACAAATCATGGACATGGATCAGCAGAATCAACATTTTTAAAATGTCCATGTTATCCAAAGTGATTTACAGATTCCATGCAATCACCATCAAAATACCAACACCATTTTTGCAGATTTAGCAAAAATAATTCTACACTTCGTTTGCAACCAGAAAGGAGCCTGAATAGAGAAAGCAATCTTAAACAAAAGGAAGAAATCTGGAAGCATCACTTTATCAGACTTTAAGCTATGCTGCAAGGCTATAGTAACCAAAACAGCGTTTAACTGGCACATAAATAGAGACATAGACCAGTGGACCAGAATTGAGAACCCAGATATAAAATCATCCATATATTATCATCGGATCTTTGACAGAGTAGACAGCAATTTACACTGAGGAAAAGAATGCCATACCATGGGAGAAAAAACTGACAGATGATAGAAAGTATCTTAGGCCTTGATTAGGTTATCTGATCTTTGACTTAAACTATGGAGGCGTCCACCTCAGGCCTTTTTGTTACATATTATGTATTTAAGCTAATTATGTGTGAATATATTAAATAATAAAATGACTAAAATTGACAGAATACAACTAAAACTGACCTAAGTGAAATAATTTATTTATTTATTTATTTATTTATTTGGACTGTGTGATGGACATCCATTTTATTTAACTTAAGTGGTCAATTTATTAATAACTAAAAAAATCCAAAAGAAGAATGTATTCCTAGATTGCTCCTACAGTCCACAAAGATAGAGTTTCATTTGTAGACAGATTATGCTCAAGATCCATGTTCATCTGTGAACCACTCACTCACTATGGCCTTTGTGGAATGCACAACTTTATCTATAGGGGGAGTCAAATGACAACCCAGGAGCTAGGTAAAGAGTGGCTTTTCCCAAAATATATAAACTAAGGGAAGAATAGCAGTTTTTCCCCAGGAATTTATGGTACTAGAGACACTACTCAGGCAAAAAAAGAGATGCTTGAAAGAACATTCTAATTTGTATTTTAAAAAATCATAGTTTGTTTATTTATTTCAGTATATTACAGGGGTATAAATGTTTAGATTATGTATATTGCCTTTGCCCCACCTGAGTCAGAGATTCAAGTGTGTCCATCCCCCAGACCGTGCACACCATACCCTTTAGATGTGAATATACCCATCGCCTCCTCCTCCTTCTACCTGCCTCACACCAGATAAATGTTACTACTATATGTACACATCAGTGTCGATCAGTTAATACCAATTTGATGGTGAGTACATGTGCTGCTTGTTTTTCCATTCTTGTGATACTTCACTTAGCAGAATGGGCTCCAGCTGTATCTAGGATAATACAAGAGGTGCTATATCACCATTGTTTTTTGTGGCTCAGTAGTACTCCATGGTATACATATAACACATTTTATTAATCCATTCATGTATTGATGGGTACTTGGGTTGTTTCCACATCTCTGCAATTGTGAATTGTGTTGCTATAAACAGTTGAGTGCAGATGTCTTTTTTATGGAATGTCTGTTTTTCCTTTGGGTAGATGATCAGTAATGAGATTGCTGGAAATCATACTTTAAATTCAGTAATACAATACCATTCAGTAATACATACCATATGTATATTATCAAAAATTATATAGCAGTACAAAGACTGACTAGTTGCCTGCATAAAGTATGTATTTATTATCCACAATCACATGTGAAAGAGCAAATTATAGAAATGCTCTATTTATATTTAGCATAATTCTGTTTTCTATGACTTTAAATGCTATCATAAATCGAAAATATCCCTATTTAACAATTTGTATGAATTTATTAAATTATTTATATTAGATTATTTTAGCATGAGTTGATATATGTGAAAATCATTCTAAATAAGCAATTTTATTTACATTGAAATAATTTTTAGTTCTGTATGTTTTCATCATGTTAATCAGTAAGGTAATTTTAAAATGGCCTGATTGTCAAGACACTTTAGTAAAGAAAATACTAACATTTTAATATGTTCTTTTGTAAACAAATTATTGAATTGTAATTATTTTAGAATTATTGTTTTAAGATAATATCTTTTATATAAATGAAATTATGGTCCTTATAATTACAACTAAGACATTATATTAACTATGGATAGCAATGAAACAACAATCAAAGGTTTCATTTAACTTTTCTCAACGTTTTTTAGTTACACTTAATATTATGGATCAAAAGTTATTAAATTATTTTATCATTAGAAATTTCTTATGAGAAAAATAGTTTTAATCACTCATTGTTTTCAAAAGCAAGTTAGAATAACCATAATAATAAATATATAGTGGTACTCATAGAATTTTGCTTCCTAAGTTTGTCTGATTTATATAATACACTGGAAGAGATCTAACCATATGCTGTGTTCTCATAAACTAAGAAATTCTGGAGAAAATTGCCACTTTAAGAGAGAATAAAATATTCATAGATTTTAAATGTCATGTTTAAAACCCAGATATAATAAATATTGACAAAAGTAAGAGGAAAATTGTGTATTTATTAATAGAATATGTCTCAACTAATCGAAACTCTTACAAGAATTGTAGAAAATAGCATAAATTATTAGAGTTTTCCAATTTTGACCACTATGCATCAACATGATCATACAGATGTTCCCTGCAAGTTTAATCACAATATTTATAAAAATATTGTATATCGGTATAGGGACCTAGAGCTTCAAGACCATATGTGGCCCTTGAGATCCCCAAGTGTGGCCCCTCAACTGAATCCAAATTTCACAGAACAAATCGTTTGTTCTGTGAAATTTGGATTTAGTCAAAAGTCCACATTCAATAATTTAAAAGGCCATGTGTGGCCCCAATGCTGCACATTTCCCACCCCTGGAAGACATTTATTTTCCTCTATGAAAATCAAAAGCATGAACATAGGAGTGGTAAAATACAAAAAGGCTTCAAATTTCATTTAGTGTTTTATTTGAGATTTTAAAATTTATATTAGAAGGATTGCAAATGGAGGTTGGTCCAACAAAACTGTAAATCTTTCAGGCTTCATCAGAATACAGTTTTCTAAAGAATATGCATTTCCTCTTTTCAAAAGATATGCTGGTACAAAACTCTCACTTGTGTCTAGAGCTAAATTAACAATAAGAAATCTGTCTCTATAGTAATTCTAAAACAGCACTGAAATAAGAATTTAGATCTTGTTTTAAATACTAGCACCTCTGTCTATGTCCATACCTCCTTGAATATGTGCCCTATCTCCTCTGAACATTAGCACCTCTTTGTTTAGGCAACATTAACCAAGGCTTATTCTGGTGTTATCTAGAATTCCAAAAGGTATGACTAGATATCCCACAGTCAGATAGTATAGTTACTTATTTTGTAATAAATGATATGGGCTTATTTTTAGAAATATATACTCAACCTTATATACTACTCTGAGATTTCTCAGGAAATATTTATCTTTGTTTATTAATAAAATGATTTGTCTACTCCATAGCTCATAGTGGAAAAAATATAGCATAAAGAAAAAGCAATATAAGCATATAATAAATTAACAAGTAAATGAATAAGTCGGAATTTCCCAAAGTTATTAATTGTATTTGTTGAGTTGTAAGCACCAAAATCAACTATGAATAATTAAGCAAATAACAGATTTTTGTGGGGGGAGTTATCAGGTAGCACACAACATTTCCTGAGAACTGGATAATAAATCTTAGAAATTGTTCAGGAACAAGTGTAGCTACTGTTTCAGGCAACAGGAACTATTCTATATATGACACTGTCATATATTATTATATAGCTATAATGTTAAACAGGTTTCTTCTTGACCCAGGTATCACTATACTTAATGTTTAAAAATTTAGGCAATTAAATTATTGTCTAATTTGAGTCACATTCTTTTGTTTAGGTGAAGTGGACATTTGCTATTTTTGCCTTCCCAGGATTGATTTGATTCCACAAATGGCACACCAATTACCTTTGAGATTAATCTCTTTGCATAAAATATTGTTTTTAAGGTAGGCATCCTCAGATATTGAACTCCATTAGAGTGGCATGCTTAGCTACTAAGATTTTCCACAATAATGTTAATCCTGAAGGAATAACAACAGGAGGGAATAATGAATGGTATGATACATTGCAGCAAATTAATTTTTGAAACATGAGGAATTTGGCCATTGAACAGAATGGCTGCTCTTTGTATAGCACTGAATGACTTACAAGAGAGAGAATAACAAAACCAAATATTTTGATTTTAGTTTCCTAGCAGATGGACAGATATATTTTTATGTATATTTGTGCTTGTGTTTATATATTTATAGTCATTTTTGAATAATTTACTTTATTCATTTCTAGAGTCTGACATTTGAAAAAAATTCAAGCACATGATTTGTTTCAAATGATAGACATCCATTCTTCTGCTCCCCCACCCCCATTTTATGTATTACCTGTTGGCCTCCATTGCCATTTTAATTTTTTCTGTAGGTTACACAATTGTGAAATAGGATAAAGATACAAGTATTGGAGAAATGTGAACTAAAAGGATCTTATGGATATAAAGCATTTTGGAGGCTAACCCGTATTATTTCACTTCTTAATAGCATTCAATTTGTTTTATGAATTTTTCTCAAATTTAGTTATCAGAGAAAACTGAGTATCAACATCAGTTAACCAAAGTTGAACATGTGCAAAAATTTTCCTCACTTCTTAATTATCAGAAGGAGGAAAATGAAGTATGTTTGCCTAATTAGATATTCTTAGCTGGGACAAAGAATTGTACCAGGGGCGTGCTAATTAGATCATTTCTGTACTTATGGCTTCCTAGACTTCGAACGTTCCCTGGCTTTTATAGTTCCCATGCCTAACTCTCAGAATTCCACTGATATTTTATACTTTTTCCTCCCAGTAGCCTTTATGAATTTCCCTTTATCAAATTTTAGCCAGAGGATAAAATTGCTTGTAAGAAAATTGGTTTGCAAAGCACTTATGTGATAAATAACTTGTTTACAAAATAGTCAAATAATTCTTAAATTTCAACAATAAGAAACAAACAACCTGATTAAAAAGTGGACAAAATATGTGAACAATTCTCTCATCAATGAAGATATACCCTTGGCAAATAAGCACACGAAAAGGATCTCTGATTCATATGTCTTCAGGGAATTGCAAATAAACCAAATATGAGATACTGCCACACACCTGTTAAAATCAATAACATCCAAAACACTAACAACATCAAATGATTGTGAGGGTATATAACAAAAAGAATTATCTTTCATTTCTAGAGGGAATGCAAAAATGGTACAGCTACTTTGGAAGATAATGTGGCAGTTTCTCATAAAACTAAACATAATTTTTCCACATGATACAGTAATAGCATACCTTAGTATTTACCCAAATGAGCTGAAAATTCATGCCCTCATAAAAACCTACACAGGAATACTTGTAGCAGGTTTATTCATAATTGCCAATAATTGGAAGCACTAAGATGCCTTCAAAGGAGTAAATGAATAGACAACTTCTGACACATCTGTACAGTGGAATATTGTTAAGCAATATAATCAGAAACAAATAAATAATAGAAATAAGAGCAGAAATCATTGAAATAGAAAATAGGAAAACAACAGAGAAGATTTAAAAAAAAAAAACTAGTCTTTGCAGTTTGACTGTGTACGGATGCTAGTACTTCAATACTGAGATATTCTTTCTCTGACTCTAAAAATCAGTCCAATGTGAAAGCTTTAGTTCTTCTAAGTATTTTTTGATATATGTCTTGCCTGGTCCTGCTTGTGGGTGTGTGTATATTTATTTTTATTTTTCAAATTTTCTATACACACAGCTGCTTTTGAATGTTTTCGTTTCCCAGATATTTGTCCTAGCTTTTCCCTGGGTCCTTAGGTTATATATTGCTTGTTCTCATCCATAATACTTTGCCACACTTATGTGTGTTTCTGTACACTCTTTTCAGTTTTCATAAACAGTGTCCACCATATTTTCTGCTGAGATCTGAGCTAGAAAACAGTAAAACAAGCAAGTGGAAAAGCCCAGAGATGTACATAATAATTTTTAAATAAGGTCTACTATACTTCCTCCATTTTGAGAGAGGGGACTAGATAGATATATTCAAAATATTTCTTGTCCAAGTAAGCACTGAAGCCAATTGTAATCAAATCTATAGTGAGATAACTGGAGAGATAATGAAGAAATTATAATCCAAGAAGCTCTTAAATTTTTCTCTTAAAATAATTTCAAAATGTTGTGCTCTATTTTATTAGTTTGAATTTACATTATATACACATTGTTTAATTTAAATGAAGTCCTATTAAACATATTGTTGCCTAGAATGATGGATCAAGAGGATCTTCTAAAATTTATTTTTAGAAAAGACACTATCTCTATGTGCAAAATTGTTTGCTAATTATAATAATTACATTGTCACTAATATGTCATGGACTTGAAATAGGAATAGCTTCTTATTGCCCATTGCTATTTTATTACCCTTTGAATTCAAATTGTATGTATATTCAGAATATGTCTTGCAACAGATAAAATAAAAAAGACATGTATTTTATACGAGTGGCTATGCCTGTATTCCTTCATTAATGCCTGCCAGGAAAAAACAAAAGTTGTAAAGTATAGATTCTCTCTCATCACATTGCTAAATAACAAGGTTGCATGATGCAACAGACATAATCCATAACCATGGTTGACAACTCAAGCTTCTCATAGAATCTCTTCACAAATCTCCAACACGTGGCCTGAAGCAATCCTTCTGCCTCAACCTCCTGAAGTGCAAGGATTACAGACATGAGCCACCATGTCTGGCCATATTATCCCTCACAAATCTCTACCCATCACAAGGCAAGTGGACCATTCCAATCAATGAAGAGAGATTGCATATATGTAGTAGGAAAACTCAATATTGTCAAAATGTTAGTTCTTCACAATTTGACCTATAGATTCAATGCAATGCAAATAAAATTTCAGCAAGTTATTTTATGAGTATAATAAACTGACTGTAAAATTTACAAGAAAAAGGATAAGACTCAGAACAGCCAAGAAAATATTGAAGGAGAAGAACAAAGTTAGAGGATTGGCATCACATGACTTTGGGATTTAATATAAAGTTGCAGTAATCAAGACAGAATTGCACTGGTGAAAGACTAGATAAGTAGATCAATGCAATAGAGTAAAGAGCCCAAAAGCAGGCCCAGGTAAGTATAGTAAACTGATCTTTGACAAAGATCAATGACAATGTAATGAAGTAAAAATAGTCTTTTCAACAAATGATGCTGGAACAATGAGACATTCACATGCAAACAAATTGAATTTAGACAAAGACCTTAAACCCTTCATAAAAATTAATCCAAAATGGTTTATAGACCTAAATGGGAAATGGAAAACTATAAAACTCTTAGAAAATAAGATAAGGTTCTAAAACTTAGAACACCTCGAATGTGGTGATGTCTGTTTAAATACAACAGCAAAAGCATAATCCATGAAAAATAATGATAAACTGGACTTCATTGAAATTTAAAACTTCTCTGCAAAAGAAAACAAAGACAATATACAGACTGGGAGAACTGTACCTGAAAAAGATACATCTGTAAAAGAACTGTTATTCAAAAATATACAAACAACTCTTAAAATCCAACAACAGAGAACCTGATTAAAAAATGGGCCAAAGAGTTAAACAGACACTTCATCAAAGATAATATCCAGATACCAAATAAGCATATAAAAAGATACTTTACATGTGCCATAAAGGAAATGAAAATAAAAATGATGAGATATCACAACTTTGGGTGATAACAACATGTCAATGTACAATCATCGGTTATAACAAATGCACCACTCTTCAGGGATGTTGCTAATGGAAAAGGCCATGCCTGTGTGGAGGTAGAGGGTTTATGGGATAGCTCTGTACCTTCCTTTCTATTTTGTTGTAAATGTAAAATTGCTCTATAAAAATAAAGTTCTTAAATAAAAAAAGAAATCAGCACTCATGGGCTGAATTTCTCATAATTTGACTTTGCTTTCCAGGTGCTACTTGATTATTTTATTTAATTTCCCAAACTGAAATAACCACAAATATGTCTCCAAAAAAATCCCATAGACACCATAGCCAACAAATGGGGAAAACTAAAATGTACTTAAAAAGTAGAATTACCACATGTATAAAGCAGTTAATGATGAGCATAATCATAGCTTGGAAGCTAGACAGGTATTTGAATGGCATATTTTAATTCACTCATGTCAAAAGGATAATTCATCAATTTTAAACATAAGACTGAGAGAGGTAGCTGGATTAGCCAAATGCCTAACCTTCTGAGGGAATATATTATATATTAATACCTATTTAGCAGAGCCATATTTAGTATTAGAAGAGAAAATAGCATAAAAGATCCACTATCTCAAGAATTCCAGATCTCGATACCTGTGTCTTTATTGTAACTGTATAGCAAGCATTAACTACTCTTTATTATTTGAGTAAAACATAAACTGATATTCTTTCAAGGTAGGCTCTTGTTTTAAAAAATATTTATGGTTTTTAAGGTATAATTTTCAGTGAATATTGAGGTAGCTTAAATGAACAAATCTAATTTATTATTAAAATATATTCTCTGGTAATTAATAATCTCTGAAAGCAAGTGCACTTTATAAACTTAAATAACTTTAGTAACAGGAGGAAATTTAGATATAATCTGGACCTCATGTAACTAAGAATCTGACACAAAGAAAAATTGGACACAGTAGTTAACATTCAATAGATTGTATTAATTTTTAGATTGCCTTAAATAGATTTGGTATAATGTAGGTAAATTTAAATAGGCTGAAAATCATGAAGAAATAGTAAGTTAATATTTAAAGATTAATTCAACAATTTAATTATCAAGGCATATAAACATGCATATAGTCACAAATTGAATTGAATATGATTATTTTCCAACATTAAATATGGAATAAGTAATTGAAGAAAGATTTTTAAACAACCATCATATATTTTAGAGGAGACATTCAATTTCAGTTTAATCAAGGATATACTTATGTATCAGACACTTTTTAAGATAGTATATGGCATTTTGCAATTCATGATGTAATACTTATCTCATTCAAGGCTTTTAGATTTTCTTTGTCAATTAAATGAGAAGCCTTTAGATTACATTTATAATCCTTATGTCTATAGCTAAAAGTCACTTCTTTTCTAAAGGTGTCACAAGAATACCTCATGCGCTTAGACATATATTGATCTCATCTACTTAATGGTTTTCTTTTCCACTATAAATCCGTGTCCTGGTCTTTTTTCAAAATAGTAATGACTCTCTCAATTTTATTTTATCTTAAACAGAATTAACTGTGACATTTTAACATTCAGGCTAAACTGGAGTATAATTAAATATCATTTTATTTAGTCTTAAGTAAATTACCCTTTTCTTTACGGGTATATCTACACAAGCTTTCCAGAAAGTGCAACCAAATATTTGGGAAAGGATAAATATACATTTAGAATGGACTAGAAAGCACTAATAATGATGAAATATGGTCATACCTCATAAAGTCTATACCTGAGCCTAAAATCTCCTCCTTGAAAATCCCTACACTTAATATCTCATTAATACACACTTTTGATTTTTTTTCCTAATTATGAAGAAAGAATAGAGTCAACATTATAATGGATATTGATACCACTACTTGGTGGCTACACCAAAGCATCTTCCTATCTAAATTGGAGGTTTGAGAAACAAAAGGAGAAGTTAGGAAACTGGGAGAAATTTCTTCATTGTTAAAGTAGGAATTAACCCAATGTGAGTGAAGAGTAGTTAAGAATCGAGTGATGAAAAAATGAAGGGAAAGTCAACGTAATTATCTTTAGCCAGTATTTGAATATTTATAGAATAAAAATTACAGTAGGCTAGGAAAGATAGTAGTCCTACCACCACTATTCAACCAGTACGATTGCTTTTTTACCAGTTACAGCATGATTCTAATGGTTAAATGTGCATAGCTAACCAGTTGGATGGTTTTTCTTGTGGTTGTTCTTGTTTTGTTTTTTGTTTTGTTTAATTTTTAAAAAGTGCTTTTTAAGTTATATAAAGAAAAGAGACAACAACATACACTGAGGAAAGGAAGCTCTATTCAATAAATGGTACTGGGAAAGCTGGATAGCCACAAGCAGAAGACTGAAACAGGACCCCTACTTTTTTCCATATACAAAAATTAATTCAATGTGGATAAAGAGTTAATTGTAAGGTATGAAACCATAACAACTCTTCTAGATATCATCCTAAGCAAAGAATTTATAACTAAGACCTCAAAGGCAAATATAGCAACAATGAAAATACATAAATGGGACTTAATTAAATTAAAAGCCTTGTGCACAGCAAAGGGAATAGTCAACAGAATTAATAGACAGCCTACAGAACAGGAGAAAATATTCACAAACTATACATCTCATAAAGAGCTACTATACAGAATCTAAAAATGACTCAAACAAATCAGCAAGAAAAAAAAATTAAAAAGTAACCAGAAGATATGAACCAAAATTTTCAAAAAAGATAAATAGCCAACAAAATATATGAGAAAATGCTCAACATCACTAATTATCAAGGGAATGCAAATTAAAGCCACAGTAATATGCTACCTTACCCCTGTCAGAATGGCCATTATTAAAAAGTCCAAAAACAGTAAATGCTAGTGTGCATGCCAAAAGAAAGGAATGCTTATACACATTTGGTGAGACTGCAGGTTATTGCACCCTCCATGGAAAACATTATGTAAATTCCTCAAAGAAATAAATGTAGACTTACCATTCTGTCCAGCAATCCCACTGGTGGGTACCTACCCAAAGGAAAAGAAGTTATTTTATCAAAAAGGCACCTTGTGCTCAAATGTCTATCACAGCACAATTGACAATTCCAAAGATGTGAAATCAACCTAATTTAATTGCCTAATTGAATGAATTGCCCATCAATTCATGAATGAATAAAGATAATGTGGTGTGTGCATGTGTGTATACACACACACGCACACACGTGCACACACACACAAACACATATATATATATATATACACGCACTGAAGTACTACTCAGCTATAAAAAGGAATGAAATAATGTCTTTTGCAGCAACCTGCATGAAAATGGAGATCATTATCCTGAGTGAAGTATCTCAGAAATGGAAAAACAAACACTACATGTACTCTCTTATAATTGGGAGCTAAACAATGGGCACACGTGGATATAAAGAGATGTAAAGGACATTGAAAAACAAGATGGGGGAGTATGGGAGGGGTAAAATTTACCTATCCAGTATAATGAACTCTATTCTGGTGAGGGCACACTAAAAGCCACACCCTAAGCCTTATACAAGTTATCCATGGAACAAAAACATTTTCACTGCCTTAATATTTGAAATTTTAAACAATTAAAAAAGAAAAGAAAAGGACACATCTACCTCACTGGTTGTGTTTCGAAACTCTGTGCCTTCTGTGCTCCTTTTTCCCTTCCCTTCAAGAAAATGGTTTCTTTTACTTCCCCTTCATGTTCTAAAGCTTATCATACCTATTTCTTTTTCAGTAGTTAACACATACTCTTCTACCTTTTCCATGCCCAAATGGTAAATGGTGCTAGAAAAAATAAAAGATATAGGAGAAAAATGCAAAATCCTAGGGTATAATATTTTAAATATTACCTCCATTATGACCCATCATTAT
The DNA here is from genome assembly GCA_008750895.1 of Mirza zaza. Lineage (NCBI taxonomy): Eukaryota > Metazoa > Chordata > Mammalia > Primates > Cheirogaleidae > Mirza > Mirza zaza. The sequence continues at coordinate 111,980 of VSMD01057311.1, read as the reverse complement.
ATATGACTCTTTCTTTGAAAATATATTGAGGACAGGAATGATGACATCAGCATTATACATACACTGGAGAGATCAAAACAAGTACTTCAAGGCATTATATGTAACCAAAATGTTTGTACCCCCATAATATTCTGAATTAAAAATTACAAGTACTTCAAAAAAACTCATAATGAGAATACATCAAAAAGAAGACAAACATACAGTCATATATTTTCTTTTCTTTTTTTTTTTATTTCAGTATATTATAGGGGTACAAATGTCAAGGTTATGTATATTGCCCTTGCCCCCTCCCCCCTCGAGTCAGAGCTTCAAGCATGACCATCCCCCAGACTATGCGCCTCACACTCATTATGTATGTACCATTCCCTCCTCCCCCCTCCCATCTGCCTGACACCAGATAAATGTTATTCCTGCATGTCTTAGGTGTTGATCAGTGAAACCAATTTGCTGGTGAGTACATGTGGTGCATGTTTTTCCATTCTTGGGATACTTCACTTAGTAGAATGGGTTCCAGCTCTATCCAGGAAAATACAAGAGGTGCTAAAAGCTCTTTAGCTTTTTTAGTATAGGTAAATAATATTTTATAATACCATTTACCAATTTAAGGAACATAGTCTTAAAAGTATATATTTTGCAATTCAAAAGTTAATGACAGGATAAGTCATTCAAGGTAACTGATATAATTTAATAATAATATGAAAAAATAAATTGGCTTTGCAGACAAGTATAAAGGAACAAAAAACGATTTTTATCGACATGTTTATACTATGTCAAGAAAACTACATATAATTTGGGTAGATATTTATGTGACATGGTGTAAGATATAGCTGAATGATATCTGCACTCATTTTTAAAATAATTTGATTTAGGATTACATAATTCAAATTTAAGTTTTGCAATGGAACTTCCATGCAAAGCACTAAAATTGATATTTTGACAATATAAAGGCTTATCTACATTTTATAGTCTCTTAATAAAATTTGAGAACCTGCCAAGGCCAAGATTTTGCCTTTCTCAAGGAGATAAATGTCTTAATAAAACTCCCTTTCACCTTCATCTTAGTTTTGCATGCATAGCTGGTACTTCATTTGAATGCAAAGTTCTGCACAGTAACAACTTGTCTCTATAAACTCTAGCTTCTTAAATCTTGATATTGTGCTAAATGGTGTAACTAGTAATAAATAATGTCCTAAACACAATATTTTAAAAGTTAAAAATTAAATAACTGGACAAAGAAATAGCGAGTTAAATATAGATTTTTTTAAACTCATTGTGCTAATTGTACATCTTCAGTTTCTTATTATTAATTTGTTTTTTTTAAGGTTTATGCCTATATACTGGCCAAATTTATTTAATTTTAAGATTTAAATCTTCTTTTTAAATCTCAGTATTTAATTATTTTTTTCTGTTTTTTTTCCCTTTATTGCTACCTTTCTTTTTGGAATTATGCATATTTATATGTATTCATCTCCCATATCTCATCTTTTTACCTTTGCTATGTATATTGGCAGAATTTCTTAAGCTTATCATCTGCTGTGATTGAATTTTTAGTCATTTTCAATCTGCTACAACCTCCATGGAAACTTTTTACTTGGCAAAAAATATTTTTGATATCCAAAAAGTCTCTCCTAATTTTAGATCTTTCCAACTTTATAATTTCCTGCTTTGGTTTTATACTTATAATGTCCTTTCACTTCTTTTTCTTAAACTATGGACTAAAACGTTTATCCGTATTTGATATAAAAAACATTCTTCTTGGAGTGGCAAGAGTTCAGTGACATAATATTGCATATCCTTTTATTTTATTTTGTTATTTGTTTATTTTACCATAATTGCCATTTTAAGTGGACAGCTTGGTGGTAATAAATACATTTATATTCTTTTTTTCTTTCTCTCTCCTCTTCTTTATCCTTTCTAGACTGTGATAACCACCAATCTTTCTATCTTCATGAGATCCATTTTTTTTAACTCCCACATATGAGTGTAAACACTTAATATTTGTCTTGCTTCGCTTAGCTTATTTCACTAGTGGCCACTAGTCCATCCCTGTTACTACAAATTACAAGATTTTACTCTTCTATATAATTGAGTAATATTTCATTGTGCATATTTACCACACACAATTTAATAACAAGTGTATAGTTGACTCTTGAACAACACAAGTTTAAACTGCACAAGTCCACTTATTTGTGAATTTTATTTTATTTTTTTGCTATGGAAATGATTTTAATGTAGTTTCATAACTTGTTATACTGCAGAGGAGACATGTGAGAAGGTTATTATTCCAAGGAGCAATTCCCCAGAAGACATAGCACATTGGTCTTAAGCCAGTAGGGGCCGTGATGGTTTTCTTTTTTTAAATCTTTTTATTTATTTATTTTCAGAATATTACGGGGGAACAAACATTTTGGTTACATATATTGCCTTTGCATCACCCAAGCCAGAGCTGCAAGCATGCCCATCCCCCAGACAGTGAATTTTTTTCTCTTTGCCACCCCTGAGACAGCAAGACCAACCCCTCCTCTTCTTCCTCCTACTCAGCCTACTCAATGTGAAGAAGATGGGCACAAAGATCTTTATGATGATCCACTTCCACTTAATGAATAGTAAATATATTTCTCTTTTGTAATAACATTTTCTTTTCTCTAGCTTACTTTATTGTAAGGATACAGTGTATAATACAGTTGAAACTTGAACAACATTGGTTTAAACCATAGATGTTCACTTATACATGTTCACTTATACAGTCTCCAATTCCATGTTATTGCAAAAGGCATTAAGTCATCCTTCTTCATGGCTAACCCCTGTAATAATATGAAATAAAAAAGAAAAAACAGTGATTGCTAAGGAAAAATAATTTTTAAAGATTTGTGACAATCTCAAAAAACACTCAGACATACCATGTAGCCTAGAAAGAAAAAGTTAAATATGCATGAATATATAAAATATATGTACATACTAGTCTATTTTATGATTTACTACCATAAAATATATACAAATCTACCATAGAAGGTTAAAAATTATCAAAATTTACACTCACAAACACTTACAGACTGTATACAGCACCATTCGCCATCAAGAGAAAAGTAAACAGATGTAAAGATGCAGCATGTAGTCACAACTGCATAAAATCAATTGTCATACAGACTGTGCTATTCTAATAATTTGTATCCTGCTCCTATTTCTATTGCAGTGGAGACAGATGGTGGTGATGGTTGCAGAACAGTGTGAATATACTTAATGCCAATTTGTATTTAATGAACTTAATGAATATACTTAATAAACACTTGAACATGTCTCAGATGGTAAATTTTATGTTATGTATATTTTACCACAGTAAAAAAAAAATGAAAAAGAAAAAAAGAAACTGAGCTCAAGTGTTGGGATTATCCGTTTAAAATGCTCTGTGATGCTAATCATCTCCAGGTGTAGAGTGCATCGCCTCAGTAAATTGCACATCACAGTAAGTTGTGCTCTATCACAGTTCCATCATATTTTCCACCATGTTTTGTGCAATATGTTAAACCTTGAATGATACCATGGGAACTCATACAGAGTACCACTAGTGATGCTGGAAGTGCTCCCAAGAAGCAGAGAAATGTCATGACATTACAAGAAAAAGATGAATTGCTTGATATGTACTGTAGATTGAGGTCTGCCACTGCATTTGCTGACCATTTCAAAAAGAGGACTCAACTTACAAACAGACGTCATAAACTTACTGTATTGATAGATACAATACAGTACTGCAAATGCATTTGATCTTCTTTATGATTTTCTTAATAATTTTCTTTTCTTTTCTCCAGCTTGCTTTATTGTAGAAAACAGTGTATTATACATATAACACACAAAATATGTGTTAATTGACTGTATGTTCAGTAAGTTTTTCAGTCAACAGTAGAGTATTAGTATTAATAGTTAAGTTTTGGCGAAGTCAGAAGTTATGCATGAATTTTAAGCACCTCCTAACCTCCCTGTGACATTCAAAGGTCAATTGTAATTATATTTGTGTTTCGAATCATGTAGATATATTTATAGCTTTTTAACTCAGTCAGGTTTTAAAATACTAAATTCTTTTGGGTGGTTTTATGGATAATATGATAGGGCTTAAAATGCTGTGGAAGCAACTTTTTTTTCTAATACTCCAAATTAATAAGAATATTAAAAATTAGAAGAGACTATGAGTATAATTGATCACACTGCTCTAGAGAAACATTAATGTTAGATTTTGATGGAACTAAAAACCTTTCAGACCAGGTATCTCTTTGTACCTATTGTTATCACCCACCCCTACACCCCCACAGCCCATTTAAGGGTAAAATGATGAGAAAATTAAGTTCCACAAGATCAGAAGGACACCCTTTGTAGTTCTGGGCATCAATGTATCCCTAGCTTTTAGATATGCTTAGCACAAATAGATGCTCGATAAGTATTTATTAAATGAGTAAGTAGTTGAAGGGCTTGCTTTAAGTGGTTGTTTTGATAATCCACTGGTGAGGTATTTAAGTGTCTATTAATTACATGTGTAAATTATTCATATTAATTATATTTGTAAATTATTTATTTTTAAGCAAACATAACATACTCAATCTCTAATGCTAAGCACTAATAGTAACAGAGTTAAATTTATACATTTCCTGAAACAATTAAATTGGTCCTTAATAGTTTGCAAATTTTATTCTACAAAAGGGTTGTCATTGGCTATAAAAAGGTTAAAAAGAATCATTATATGAAAGATTTCCAGAAGTAGTACTTGTGTGCAGATACAGGATTTTCTCATGTAAAATCATGGAATGATGGGAAAATTTTTTTCATTATTATGAGTATATTAAATAATTATTTAACATATTTTACAGTAATTTTTAGACTAACATTTATGTCTCCTATTTTTAAGGCAAGTGATGTAAAATAAAATACTCTCCAATCCATGTTTTAAAATCCTAGTCTCATATGAGTGCAAAAAAAAATTATCAGCTTTATTTATCTTACTTATATATTTGTATCTTCCTTTTAATTTGTATGCAATTATATCATCAAAATTAAATATTAGTAATGTATTCTTGCCCTCTAATTTTTATTATATAATACATAGTTATTAAAGCCCAGATTTCCATTGCTATGTATCAACACATTTAGAGTGAGGAAAATGTGTTCCACATTAATATTTACTGACAAAATATATATGCCTTAAACAGCAAGTAATATTTACCGAAGTGCATTTTTCAACTAGATTAAAAATATAGACCATTAGATGCTGCTATTTAGCCTCTAGTAACAGTGGAATTTTAACTCCAGTTATAACCATCATAACATACACTCAAACTCCTGCTTAGACCTGAAATATCTCTTTTCCTAGTTAGGTGCTGCCCTCTAAAGATGATCTCAAATCATTTTCACTGAAAATCAGTTTTAAAAAACCTGGTTGTCTTTCTACATATAATATTATTAGATCATTTTCTACTTTGAACATAGTCTTATAGTTGTAAATAGAACTGTATATTTTTAGAAAATCTCTATGAATTAAATTCTCAATTTATTATTTTAAATGTTTTAATGATGATTTTATGTTATTAGTATAGCAAAATATTTTCTTAAATTTAATATTAATAAATTAAATATCTTTTTGAGAAACAACCAGAATTAATTGGTTGAATAAATAATAGTGTGATTTATAGGAATTTATTTTTTTTTATTTCAGCATATTATGGGAGTACAAATGTTAAGGTTACGTATATTGCCCATGTCCCCCCAACCCCTCGAGTCAGAGGGTCACACTCCAAGTGTGACCATCCCCTAAACGTTGCACATCTCACTCATTATGTTTGTATATACCCATCCCCTCCTCCCCCCCATCTGCCCAACACCCAATAAATGTTACTCCTATATGTCCACTTAGGTGTTGATCCGTTAATATCAATTCGCTGCTGAGTACATGCAGTGCTTGTTTTTCCATTCTTGAGATACTTCACTTAGTAGAATGGGTTCCAGCTCTATCCAGGAAAATACAAGAGGTGCTATATCACCATTGTTTCTTAAAGCTGAATAGTACTCCATGGTATACATATACCACATTTTATTAATTCACTCATGTGTTGATGGGCACCTGGGTTGTTCCCACAACTTTGCAATTATAAACTGTGCTGCTATAAACTTTCGAGTGCAGGTGTCACTTTTGTAGAGTGTCATTTGATCTTTTGGGTAGATGTCCAGCAGTGGGATTACTGGATCAAATGGTAGATTCACTTGTATCATTTTAAGGTATCTCCATATTACTTTCCACAGAGGCTGAACCAGTTTGCAGACCCACCAGCAGTGTAGGAGTGTTCCTATCTCTACCCATCCATGCCAACATTTATTGTTTGGGGACTTTTTGATAAAGGCCATTCTTACTGGAGATAAGTGATATCTCATTGCAGTTTAGATTTGCATTTCCGTGATGATTAGAGATGTTGAGCATTTTTTCATATGTTTGTTGGCCATTATTCTGTCTTCTTTTGAAAAATTTCTGTTCATGTCCTTTGCCCACTTTTTGATAGGATTGTTTGATTTTTCCTTGCTCATTTTCCTGAGTTCTAAATAAATTCTACACACCGTTTATCGGATGTGTAGCTTGTGAAAATTTTCTCCCATTCTGTGGGTTGTCTGTTTGCTCTCTTGACAATTTCTTTGGCTGTGCAGAAGCTTTTTAATTTGATCAGGTCCCATTTATTTATTTTTGTTGCTGCTGTGATTGCCTTTGGGGTCGTCTTCATAAATTTTTGCCCAGGCCAATGTCTAGAAGAGTATTTCCAACATTTTCCTCTAGAATTCTAATAGTTTCACACCTAATGTTCAAGTCCGTTTGCCTGCGTGAGTTGAGTTTTGTGAGAGGTGAAAGGTGTGGGTCCTGTTGAAGTCTTCCACATGTGTCTATCCAGTTTTCCCAGGACCAATAATTGAATAAGGATTCGTTTCCCCAGTGTATGTTTTTGTCTGCTTTGTCAAAGATTAGTTGGCTATATGAGGATGGTTTTATATCTGGGTTCTCTGTTCTGTTCCACTGGTCAATGGTCCCTGTTCTTGTGCCATTCAAAAGCTGTTTTAATTACTATAGCCTTGTAGTATAGTTTGAAGTCTGTTAAATTGATACCTCCCATTTTGTTTTTATTGCCTAGGATTGCTTTTGGTATACAGGGTCTTCTCTGGTTCCATACAAAGAGTAAAATTATTTTTTCTATGTCTGTGAAAAATGATGACGGTATTTTAATAAGGATTGAATTGACTCTCTAGGTCACTTTGGGTAGTACAGACTAGACATTTTAACAATGTTGATTATGCTGACCCATGAGCATGGCATGCTCTTCCATCTGTTTACATCCTCTGCTCTTTCTTTCTTCAGTGTTTCATAGTTCTCCCTGTAGAAGTCTTTTACCTCCTTAGTTAAATATATTCCTAGGTACTTTATTTTCTTTGTTGCTATTTTGAAGGGAATTGAGTCTTTGATTTGGTTCTCACTTTTACTGTTGTTGGTGTATATGAATTCCTCTGATTTCTGTGTATTGCTTTTGTATCCTGAGACTTGATATTCCTCTGTTCAGGAATTCTATTTCTTCCTGGTTGAGTCTAGGGAAGCTGTGTCTAAGAAATTGTCCATTCCCTCCACATTTTCCAGTTTGTGTGCATAGAAGTTTCTATAGTATTCATAAATTATATCTTGTATCTCCGGGGCATCCATTGTAAGTTCTCCTTTATTGTTACTGATGGAGCTTATTAGAGATTTTTCTTTTCTGCTTTTCATTAGTTTAGCCAAAGGTGTGTCAATTTTGTTTATTTTTTCAAAGAACCAACATTTTGTTTCATTAATCTTCAGTATAGTTTCCCTGTTATCAATTTCATTTAGTTCTGATTTGATCTTAATGATTTCACTTCTTCTGCTGGGTTTTGGCTTGGTGTGTTCTTCTTTTTCCAGCTCTTTGAGATGATTCATTAGGTTGTCTATTTGTGATCTTTTCGACTTTTGGATATAGGCATTTATGGAAATAAACTTTCATTTTAGGACTGCTTTAGCTGTGTCCCACAGGTTTTGGTAACTTGTGTCTCCTTTGTCATTTAGTTCAAAGAATCTTTTGATTTCCATCTTGATTTCTTCATTTATGAAGTGATCATTCAGCAGAAGGTTGTTTAGTTTCCATGACTTTGTGTAGAAATGAGAGCTCTTGTTAGGATTGATTTCTACATTTATTCTATTGTGATCTGAAAAGATACATGGTAGAATTTCTATTTTTTAAAATTGTTTGAGACATGCTTTGAGTCCTAGGATATGATCAGTCTTAGAGAATGACTGCTGTTGAAAACCTGAATGGCCTCCATGAGCTCATGAGAACATATATTCAGTGGTTTTTATAGGAATTTATTTACACAGTTTTTATTACATAAACTAGATATATGACATATGTAAATATTTTTAAATATGCTTTCTGAAATATTTTCTAACATTAAGTGTTTTAGGAAGACATATCACATGTATATGTATATGAATACACATTATAAACATAAAATAGATAAACATTCACAGAAAAGAGAGTTATGAAATACATTGGATATCACAATAAATACATACTGCTACCTATGTTCATTGTTTAAGAAATCTTGGTCAGTAGCTTTAATTGAGGGATATAATATTGAGTAAAAGCCACATAAGCTAATTTCACAAGAAGATTTTATTTAGCTAAGTGTGAATTATTTAAAAAGAAGTCTTATAGAATAATACTAACTATATAATAGCAAGACTTTCATCAGTTATAATTTCCTCTTTAAGGTCGGGATTTAGTTTTGAAGGATAATTTTCTAATAAAGTAATAATTTTTATATTAAAATAATATTTTCAAGTTTTAAGGAAATTAATTCTATCATTTTGCAACATTTGAATAAATATTATGAAAAACTAATTTTACCAACTTTTAATTGATTATGAGAAATATCAATTATTCAATAAATTTTACCTACAAATTATATAGCAAGTAAACTACAGACTTAGGAAATGGGTTGATTATTGCCATAAATGTGTCTATCATATTACAAAAAGATAATTTTCATCAATTAGCAGCAAACTGACTTTAAGGTATTGAATTATAGATCAATACTGAAATGTACGTTGCCTGTCAGAAAATTTATAAAAATAACATTTTTTTACTAATTCCAATGAATTTTTAGTTCAAGTTTATTATGTGTGTAGTATTTTAGTTACATTTGTTAGTAATAAGGTAATTTTAAGCATTTATGACACACATTAAGGAAAAGAGAATTGAGTGAGTGAAATCCACATTCAAGTTACTTAATAGTTAGATTTGAAATTTTTTCCTAGAGTCAAGTCAAACTATTAATCTTATCTACTGATACCAACTTGAAGAAATTATATTTGAAACTTGGTATAATGAAGAGAAACAGTTTTGAAATACAAACAAATTCAAATATAAACTCTTTAATCTTAACTCAATTTTTATCATACTTCTGTATGTTTATAATGATGGAAATGATAATTTGGCAAAGATAAATATGATACTGCAATATAATGGGTTTGTGCCTTATGATGACACTGAAAAATAGAAGTTAAACAAAAATTTATTCTGGAACCAAACAAAATTTTAAAGAAAATTTAAAAAGTGTTAATTTATTAGTTTATTATAAAATGCTGCTTTCCTTTAACTATTTTGATTACCATCAGGTTACTTAATAAAGTCCCTTCTTGCCTCCCCAACTTCCTTTCCTCTGTCTTCTCTACTATGTATTATACCAAACACTGCTGTTGAAAACCTGAATGGCCTCCATGAAGCTGAATGCAGCTTTGTTGATCATTCCATGTTCATTTACAGCTGTGAATTGAAAAAAACAACTATGTATTAATCTATGCATCTCAAAACCTTCTAGTAAGTGTTTTGAAATTCTGAAAAGTCCTTCTGGCCTGCAAAGTCTGCTGTGAAGATGATATGCAAAAACCTTGAAATATATCATGATTGCTATTCTTATCTACAAATAAATAAATACATAGAAACAAAACAAAACAAAAAATACCAAAAAGGCAATAAATATCCCTTTATGCTTTTCAGAATTGGTATAGATTTATCAATTGTGTCCCAAATATGTTTAACACATAGTATCATCAATTTGCATTGTTTATAATGGTAGGTAAACAAAATACTTAATAAATTTAAATAATTTCACTGCTTTATTATAAAATACACATATTGAATATTTCACTAATTTAATATGACTTGATATACTTTAATACATATTAAAGCATATGTTTTTCTCTATATATAGTGTAAAATATATTTAATGTACATATGTGTATAAATACAGATAAGTACATAACATACATTTGTGTAATACTTTCATAATTTATAATACACCAAGTATGCATTACTCAATTTATTTTCCTACTAATGCATGAGTTACATAGTATTGTTATCTCCATTTTTTAGGTACAAGGACTAATACATATAATCTCTAAGTGACTTTTTCATATTTATCAGAGGCAAAAAAAATTCTACTTAAAAAGAAATCGCATTTATGTTCAACTTTTTCACAGATTAAATGGAAATTATGTCTCTCAATTTTTTAAAAAAGTATATCTAACAATATATAGATTTTCTATCTCATATAAAATCAGCAATTTAAAACTTATTTAATTTGTATACAAGCTAAGTACATTAAGTGTACTTCATGTACTGAATGATATAGCTCAATTTCTTTCTTCATTAAAATTCTTAACCAAGAAACATTTTCTTAGAAAAGTAAAGTAAGGTTATTCTATCCACTCTATGAAGAAGATTAAATAGCTACTGTATAAAAGCATTAGGGATGAGATTACTTTAAGATCCAGAAAAGAACCTCAGACAGCTCATAATAGATTGGTTCTAAACCTAAGTAGTCAGGAAGCCAAAAACAAACTCAAGATTGATTTAGTTGTAGAAGTAACTGCAAGATAAAAACAAGACAATAATACTAATTTTTCTAAAGTTTAGCAAAAGGTCATGGGTGTTTTGTACATTACTGAATACTGATCAATTTTTATCTATTTATGCAAAGATAGTTTAAAAAGCAAAAACATAACAAAATTACCTGAACTACTGAAATCATCTTATAGATAAACAAAATTACCTTATGATTGTCTTACATTTTAAATTTTTATTTATCCATCATACACAAATTTTGACATTACATGTTTAGTTGTAATACTAAACAGCTAGAGTTTCAGAATCCTCCAATGAAAAACTGGCAGTATTGCTATTTCATAAAAAGTAGTGAATAAGTAATGATTATCTTAAGGAGGTTTATTTTACATGAAGTTATTGAAGTATCTCTTTATGCAAATTGCAAATAATTATATGGAGGGCCTAGAATGTAAGTACACAGCATTGAGAAAGAAAATATAAGGAGCATTTTCTCATAGACCTTATTTTCTAGTGAGGAGAGCAAGACATTACACTAATTAAGTAAAACCTGTATTGTTAATGATATAAAATATGAATAAAAAAATTAAAAGCAAATGGTAATAGCCAGTACAAGAGTGACTGCAATTTTAAATATCATGGCCAGGGAAAGTTTCACTGAGAAGGTAAAATAAAAAAGACAAATAGGCAAACAAAAACACAGACTATCAGAAAATGTTTATGAAAACACATATCTTATAAAAACTCTCTTAGGCCTCAATAAAAAGATAAAAAATACAATCAAAAATGGACAAAAGATATGAACAGATATGCCGTTAATGAAGTTATACAAATGGCTAATAAGGGCATGAAAATATACATGCCATTATTAGTAAATAGGAAAATGCAAATCAAAACTACAGTAAGATACCATTTTACACCCAATAGAATAACTATAAAAATAATACAGATAAAAACAAATATTGGTAGGGATATAGAGAAACGGGAATCCTCATCCTTTGCTAGTGGAAATGTAAACTAACACAGCCACATTTTGTAATGTTCAGTTTCTCAAATAGTTAACATAGAACTACCATAAAACTTACTAATTCCAATTCTTGGTATGCATCTAAGAGTAATAAAAAGATATATCCACATAAACAGTTGTATACATGTGGATGTTCCCAAGATCATTATTCATACTAGCCAAATATCGGAAACAGCCTTAATGGCCACCAATTGGTGAATGGATAGACAAACCTAGTATATCCATACAATGGGATACTATACAGCAATAAAAAATGAACTACTGATGCATAGTATCTCATACAAGAGCCTCAAAAACATTATGCAAAGTGAAAAGAGTCAGGCACAATAGTCTCTATGCTATGATTCCATTTTAGATGAAATGTCCAGAAAAGGCACATTTATAGATGTAGAAAGTAGATCAGATGTTTCCTGGGGCTAGGCTGGGATCAGGAAATGATTCTAAATGGGTATGGGGGACCATATAGTGGATGAAAATGTTCTAAAATCATTTATGATGATAGTTTCACCAGTTAACAAAGTTATTAAAGTCATTGAACACTGAAATAAGTTAATTTTATTCAATGAAAAACATATCAGTAAAGTTTTGTTTTAAAAACTCTGATGATTATCCAGCATGGAGGTATACAGAACCCTTTAGGTATATGTGGCTATTTAAATTTGAATTAATCTAAATTAAATAAAATTTTTAAATTAATTTTCTCAACAGCACTCGCACATTTCATGTGTTCAATAGCCATATGTAGCTAGATGCTATGCTATAGATGGCACAGGTATAGGACACCTTTATGTTTGAAGCAACTCCTATAGGCTACTGCTGCTAGGGAGACCAAGGTGACAATGGTGAAGTAACCAAGATGTGGCGAGATTCATGACACATTCTGAAGACAGAATGTGTAATGCACTGGTTATAGACTTGAGAGCAAAAGAGTTGTCAAGCAAGATTCAAAGTTTGGGCTTATGGTAAAGGGAGAATGGATTTGCTATAAATTGAAACTGTGCAGACTAGAAGGAACAGATATTAGGGCAGGGCATTAGATCGCAAACTTGTCTTTAGTCATACAATTTTTTTTTCAAGACTGATCAAGTTTTTATTTGCAAAGGAGTATGATTGGAAAGTGAAGATCACTGGTGCTTTTTTTTTTTTTAAATAACCTGATAACACTTACATTGAAATACTAAAATTATACCCTTAAAAACAGAGTCAGGCATACAAATTTTGTGATACCTATTAGACATCCAAAAGTACACTCCAAATGGATAGATATATGTCTGGAGTTCAGGGGTGACATCAGGAGTGAACACAAAGACATTCGGTGTTAAGTGATCTGGCACATTTAAGTAACCAGCAATACAGCCTGACAAGGGAAGTCAATGAGAAAGAAAGAACATTAGAAAGCACAAGGTTCTGGAAACCAATAAAAGATATTTACCTAGGAGCAGGAATTAACAGACTATAGAATATGGTGCAGAAAGGTTAATAAAAGTAAAAATTTAGAAATAAAATTTTAATTCATCAATATTGTTGATATTGAAAGAAGAGTTTCTGCATAGTGTTAGCAATAAACACTGCTGGTTATCCATAAGAAATACGAGGAAGAAAGCAATTGGTGGCAGATAATATACAGTCCTTCTCAGGGGTTTGTTGTAAAGTGGAAGAGAAACAGGATAGTGGCTAGAAAGATAAAGTAATATCAATAAAGTCATATTTAATGTGAGATAAAAACAACATGCCTTTATGTTGATAGGAATAATCAAACGAGAGGGAACAAGAGAAGACAACTTCGGACCTAATGTTCTTGAATAAGAGAGTGAGGATAAAGATAAAATACATGTGAAAGTGTATGCTCTTTCTGTGCATTTGAGTGGCTCATGCATAATGAACAAATTAACTGTATGCTCAAGATGCAGGCATCTGGGAATATTTGCCGGTGTGCGCTGGGGCACTAGTGGGTGTTCACTTCTAATGACTTCTCTTGCCTGAATAATATAAAAATCTAATTCAAAATTTCTGAAGGTCTTAGTGATGTAAATGTAGATTGACACCAGTGAGCTTGCTTTTCCTCCAACTCTGTTCAACCACCCAAGAGAAGTCACTACACAGAGACAGTGTGGGAGAGCTCATTATCTAGATATATGTTAATGAAAAAGGAGTATGGTAAAGGGATAGGGTAAGTTAAGTAGATTAAAGATGTATACAATGATGGCAATTATAAATTATGGTAAAATTTAATTAGGGAAATGAGAACAGTGAGTATATTAATATAGGATATATGATGTATTGGTCCTGGTGGAAGAATTTTCAGGGTAATGGAGCCCATTCTACTAAGTGAAGTATCACAAGAATGGAAAACCTCCATATGTACTCACCAACAAATTACTATTAAATGATCAACAGTTATGTGCATATATAGTAGTTAACATTTATTGGGTGTTGAGCAGGTGGGAGGGGGGCAGAGGGGATGGATATATTCACACCTAACAGGTGTGGTGTACACCATCTGGGTGATGGACACACTTGAAGCTCTGCTCGGGCAGGGCAAATACAATGTACATAACCTAAACATTTGTACCTGCATAATATGTTGAAATAAAGTACATAAATAAATAAATAACCCCTAACTATAAAAACGAAGAGTTTAAAGATGGAGAATAAAATACATCAAATTGAGATTATTGAGGTAATATTGCTTGTAAGGACAAAGTTGCAGGTGCACAAGGTTGATGTAAGATGGAGGACATGGTAGAGGATATTAAAGAGAGGAGGCCATGAAACTGAGGGCCAGGCTATTGAAAGGGTCACTAGTAGATACTAAAATCACCAGTGTGCATAAGAGGAGCGGTGTTGGAGACGATGATGTTAAGTAGAAGAGAAAATCTTCAAAAATGAGTTCTAGTGTGGTTGTCAGCAGATGATTCAACAAAAGTTTTAATGGGTAGTAGAGTCTAGAGATATGAAGTTCAAAGATGAGGATTTTAGAGAATAGGAAGTTTATATAGGAGCAGCAATGAGGAACTTGGAGTGTTTGATCTCCATATTTCTGCTCAGTAATAGCAGAGACAGAAGAAAGCATCATGTACTGGAGCAATCTACGGAAAGAGTGCCTTTAGGAGAGAATCAGATTTCAGTTACAGCCAGAAGGTGGGAGACACATTTGAGAATTAACCTTTTATTCTAAATAAATGAGATTCAGCAGGGAAAATGCCAGGAAAGATCATTTTAAGGAACAGATGGAGTGTAGCAGGTGAATCACAAGAGATATTCTGTGAAAAGAAGCTTCATAAATGGGGAAATATATTGTTCATTAATGGTAATATATTCTATGTGGTCACTTAAAGCATGGGAAATACTTTCAATCTTTGCTTTCAATCTTCCCTGAAACAGTACAAGACATATACAACACCTGTAGCAATATCCCATAAATGTTCACTGATATCCAAATTCCATTTATAATGGAGAAATTGGTAACATACTCATCCTTATGCTAAAAACAATATAAAATTTGCATAAAATATATGAATTGATATTTGCAGACATACGATGGCAACCAGTGCAGGACTGAAATCCTTCAGGAAGGGAGGCATGTGAGGACAGCCCCGCTATCACTTAGGCTTTTTACCTGGTAATATTTTCCTAGGCTGTATTTTCAGCACAATGAGGCTGAGCCCAGGCAGGAAGAGAGTTTAATTCTATCTGAAAGAAGGAAAAGCAGATGAGACTTAGGGGCTCATATAGAGGCTATGAAACTGGTGGCAGAATGCCAGAGGGAAAATAGCTGCGGTGAAGGAAGCTTAGAAATCTACGTGGAATTTCCTTTTGAGTATTTTGCCAGCTTCTGAGCTGCCAATGTATAAAGGGAGAGATTCCTTAAGCCGTGGCAGAGAGTAACTGTTTAGATTTAAGGAGCTGAAACAAGATTGGTAATTAAAGAAAATCTTGAATCAGTGGCCTTATGATTGTTATCAGTCAAAAATTCTCACACGTATCTTCAAATATTTTTCACATTCTCTCTTTTTATAATTCCAATTATATATATTTCAATACTTTTCTCACCTGTGTTAGTAGTATGTTATGTAATATAGACCCACATTTCACCTACATCATCTTCTCAGGAGACTAATACTCTAGTAAGTCAATCTATTGATTTCTTAATTTTATTATTTATATTTTTAAATTCTAATATTTTCAGTTTTTTCTGTCATTGACTCCTAAAACACAAAAGCATTCAGTTGATAATTTCAATACATGGGTCACCTTTGGGTCTGTTTCTAATGCCTATGATCTCTTTTTTTCCATTGATCATTTCATCATTTCCCCTGCCATGCAGAGGTATGTTTGTTTTACAGCCAAAATTTAAATATGAGCTATTGAGGAAATAAATTGAGCCTCTATAAAATATTTGCATTTGCTTTCGGTAAGGAAATGTAATTAGGAGCAGATCACTTTAATCCAGTCAGGTAGGGATCTGGTTTAAAGCTCTGTTTCAATATTTTGTCTGCATGTTCTATTTCTAGGTAACTAGGACTTCTGCCATTTAACTTTTCTGGAGGCTTTGCTGGAAACTGGTTGTCTTTATCAAGGCGTGTCTTTCTTAATATCTCTGAACTCCAACAGCAATTTCCCCAGACTCAGGATACTATTGAAATCTCAGCTCCAATTCCCAGCTTCTCAGACACTTTAAAGCTCTTCTTCCCTTATTAGTTAGCAAATGCTTTTAAGAGAATATGGAAATAAAGTTTTAGAGAAATATATGGAAAGACAGACAGACTGTGCAGCTAGTCTAGAACAGTAGTGATTTTTGTCTGAAACAGGCTACTCCATGATTCCTAGAAATATAAATGCTATTATGGTAGCTTTAAAATAGGTTATGACATTTAGCAGTGCAATCTCTCCACTACGAATTCTTATTTTCTAAGCTAAACATTATTTTATATTTTCTTATTTGTTTTGTCAGATAGACTTTTAGTTATTTTTTAACTGACTTCCTCTCCCATGCACAAAGGTAATCCATTGACATTAATATTTGCACTGTTGTCTCTTTATTCCTGTGTATGTGTACACATATGTGTGTGTGTGTGTGTGCGCACGCAAGGGCTGTCCAGAAAGTATACAGCCATTGTTAATACTATTTTATTTTTTTACATTGTTTTTTTATTTCAGCATATTATGGAGGTACAAATGTTTAGGTTACATATATTGCCTTTTCCCCACCCAAGTCAGGGCTTCAAGACTGTTTCCATCCCCCAGACAGTGTGTGCCATACTCATTAGATGTGTATATACCTATCCTTTCTTTCCCGTTCCCATCTGCCTGACACCCGATGAATGTTACTACTCTATGTCCATTTAAGTGTTGATCAATTAATGCCAATTTGTTGGTGTGTACATGTGGTGCTTGTTTTTCTATTCTTGTGATACTATTTTCATATTACATAGCTTAATACTTCCTGGATAGCCCTTGCATATATGTGTGCATTTATAATAGATATTAGTGCACTTCTCCAAGCATTTTTATTCATTTCCAAGATTTTGGTGCTAGCCTTTTAACATTTCATGGTTATGTTATATTCGAGATTCGCAAGGCCGTAGGACAGAGAGACAGAGTCACTGAGGCTGTAATTACCAAAAGGAGTTTTATTGTCTAGCTCGAGCTAGGGTCCAAGCCCCCAGAGTGCCAGCGCAGTGGCCTCTTCCCCAGGCAAGGACCCTCCTTTGTGTGCAAGCCTCCTTTTATAACTTTGCTACCTACATACTGGTCAAGCATCCACCCCTACAGTGATTTTTTTATTTTTTTATTACTTCAGCCTGCCCCTGATAGGCCCTAACCTGTTCCGGGTCCTAGCTGAGAGACTCAGGTTTCCGCTCTCTTTGTCTTTCTCCTCTGCATCCCATAATATACTCATGATGCCTTGTGGTAGGCAATTAAGCAGTTAACAGCAGCTGGAAGGTGTCTGTTCCTTATAGCCCAGTATCTTACAGTTAACTATGTAATTAACTTCCCAACATACTAGATTTTAAAACAAAATTTAATTATATTATAAATTAATTTGTAAATTAATAATTTACAATACTAAAGTTTTACATTCAAAAACTTAGATTTAGCCATGTCTCTAAAAATAGTTTCATTATTATACTTTGGAAATTGTTATGGTTATTTTTTGGATATGTGTGAGCATTGACTCTGGTAGGTATATGTTGTTATGTAAAACTGTGATTGATGGCACGCAAGATGCAGGAATACACCTGTGTCAATCCTTAGTAGCATCAGGTGTTTCAAGTTTCTAGCTGTAGTAAGAGCCTCATCTATTTTTCTTATGAGCTTGCAGTAGACACATCCACAGGTACTCTGCATTCCTAGATCACTCAGGTGAACAAGAAATCCCTCTTTAAACCTCAGGCTCTGAAAGTGACTTTCTGCCCAGATAGGTGCTCTATAAGTGCCCTAAGGCTCTTAAAATGAGACACTCTGAGTTCCCTTAGTCACATGCAGTTCTTTGCCAGACAGATCCACACTTTTCAGCTGCTAAGCACTCTCCATCAACTAAGAAACTTTGATTCAACAAGTAACTTCTCTGCATGCTCTCTTGGCTCCTACTTGTCACAAAGACAATCTTAATAAATCCAATGACCATGTATATACACTTTAATTTCTAACATAATGCAATATACAAAAGGAGATAGATGAGGGAATGTAGAAAGGGCTTTTGTGGAGAAAAAGAAATGAGATGTCCAAAGTCCAGACCATATATTTTTTGAAGCTCCTATCCCCTAGCAACTGCCTTTCAAGAGATTGGAAATGTCAAGTTTCTGAAGCTAATATTCCTTATGAAGATCTTCATTTTCTGTCCTTGTAAGTAGAATATTTTAGTTATTCATCTCATTGTCAGACTTTTTCCAAAGCCTACCTATCTGTAAATGGAAGATATATTACCTGTGTTCCTCTCCTCTTTCCTGCAAGCAGTTTTTGTGCTTGTGTAATGAGCAGCAGTTATATCAGACTCATTATTCAAATATTTATAGAAATTGTTAACAGAAAATGTGAGTTTGAATTAAAATTCTGCTACTTACATGGAGGAAAGCCATGAGCAACTCTAAATAATATTCTTTGGGGTTTAATTTTCTACTATATAACTAGTGATGAAAAAATAATGCCCAACCTCGTAAATTTTATGTCATAACTGTGATACAATGAAATAATTAAAAAGCTTATTCATATGGTGACATGCATCAAAAATATTTTCTCCTTCTAATAAGTAGTTTCTTATTAAGTTATCAAGAAAGGAACCAAAACTGGAAAATACAAAGTTTTAATATAAGCTCTAGTATTCTTGAGTAGAAGACAGTTGTATTTATAATTTATGTTTGGAATTTAAATCTCAGTCCATTGGGTTGGTAAGAAGAGCAGTTTCAGTGATCTGAAATGTCTGTCAAATGCCTCTCTTAGTTGAAGTAGGGTGCAAACAGAGGCATGTTGTGTGGGCACCAAGGACTTAAAATCATGGCATATTTGGGAATACTGTCCGTAAAGTTTGTGTACTTTAACTTCAAATCACATTCTTGAAGTATAAATATAAAATAAATAGAATGTACTGTCTCAAAATCTTCACAGCTTTCCAGAGTTGTTCTAAAGTAAAACTTCTGAAAAATGCAGGTCAAAAGTTAAGTTAGATTATTTGTATATGACCAGAGGAAGAACTTACTTTGACTTCTACTTCCAGCCTTTTTGTCTAGATACATTATTGTCTAATATATTTTCATCAATAAATGTACTGCTGTGATAATCTGGTATTAATTGACTTTCTCAAGATAAAATTTCTTATAGACTCATTTAACCAATAACACACTAATGGAAAAAAATCTGCTATTTCAAAAGACTCTAAAACAAATTTTATACTGTTTAATCCTTTACTTTTAATTAGGAAGAATACTGATTCATAATAAAAGAAAAATTGAAGACATGTCTCTTGTTTGGGGAATTATATATTTTGTGGGTAATCATAATGGTCTTCTCTGGGTTATAGTTTGTAAGAAAGATGAAATTTTACACATACCTGAAATAGAAGCTGGGTTATAAATTTATATGGCATATTTGAAAAATCTTTAATTAGGTGATTGCTCAAACTTTGTAAGATTAAAAGATTTTTTTCTCTGTACAAGAAACTCTGAAAAATGTCACAATTAAAAGTCAAATAAAAATTTCAAGAAATATAACATTTAATATCCCTGGAATTCATTGTGTAGAAAAAAATGCTTTTAAATTCAATATCAAATTGAAGAAGAAGTATTACTTTATAATTAGATGATTTTAATTCAAGTATTTAAACAGAACAATTTAATGCAATAAAAATTGTTCTACTAAAATGCAAGATTTTTATTCATCTCACGCCAGGTGGAACAGGTGCTGAAAGCTAGAGTCTGCCTGGCTTGGGCTTGCGTCTTTCTATCATATCACGGCACTCCCATCTGCATTCTGTGCTCCTGAGGGATGGGACCTTCCCCTTGGGTGTCGCTGGGTCAAGTCCTGGGGTTTATGCTGAGTGGAATCTTCTTTCCATGTTTCACTGGCACCCCCCTCTGAACCCTAGGTGACAGAAAGTGCACCGCCCACTCATATTTTTAGCCTTTGCCTGAGTCTCAGGCCTGTTTCATTAAGTAATGTCTTTTTGTTTCAAGGTGGGTACCCAGCAGGGACCACTCTCCAGGCTAGATTTAAGTGACTGAAAATGACTAGTGGGTCATCCTATTTCAACAAATATTCGTTGAGTACTAGCTGTATCATGGACACTGGACCACTGAACTTTGTTAAAGAAATTTGTACTTTGGGGGTGATAGCTTTTTGGCCAGAATAGATTTTTACCTAGAATCAGAGAACCAAGGCTGCTGTTTATGGAGATCAGTTTTTTTGGGCTCCAGAAACCCACATTTTCCTCCTTCCGCTGGTCATTGCAGGCATGTGACCACCCAGTTAATGCTGCCTCTGCAATCCAAGAGGGCATTATTTTTTCTTTAAATGCCCCCAGAGATAGGTCCTTTATAGAAACCGGACATTCGTAGCTGGAGGGCCTGTTTTTGTGATTTGAATAACAATCTCATTTTTCTAGGTTTTGGATTTTGACTCTCCTGGGTAGGATTTCCTGTAGTGAGCCCAGCCCACTGTGTTGGGAGGTAGGAAACTTGTCACTAAGTCAGGCCACTCTGGGGAGTGAAGCCTTTTCTCCTCTAGTGACCCCTACGTCAGTCCAGCCCCCAGTTGCTCCTGAGATGGAGACCTGCCAGGAGCAGGGGTCTCCTCCTTGGGAGGTGGGTTTCCTGGGAGCCAGTCCCCAATGTTGAGTCATCATCACAGTTGCTCGATGTCCCACAGGTGTCCCTTGTGTTTTCCCTGTGGGTTTTCAAGAGCCAGCCCCATCATGCACATTCAGAACAAGGAGGCTGTGGCAACCCTGCCTTTGGGGATGACTGTGACCTTCACTGTCTATTCCCATGATAACTCTGGAGACATCTTCCATGCTCACAATTCAGTCCTCAACTTTGCCACTAACGAGTTGGGTGTGAGATGCTCATTTCTCCTTCAATGGTCTATCTGGGCAGTACCCAGATCTAATTGATATAGGTGACTGGAAGTGGCACAGAGAGGCTGGTGCCATTGATGGAACATGGTTATTACTTGGGTTTCCAAGAGAAGGGGCCTGCCTCACCATGCCAGGCCATGCAGGGCCACAGAGGGGGAACACCACTGCCTTAGGGGGCTGCAGCCCAACTCAAAGAAGACACATCAGCCTTGGTCCAGGAGAAAGGAGTAGGGCATAGGATGGGGCTCCAGAGAGTGCTCCTGAGGGCCAGAAGATTATGTCCTTGTGTCTGTGACCCTTCCAACCTGGGCTTCCCACAGGCCCTGCAACAAACATGTTCCAGGCACAGGTGATAGGGGCATTGCCTTATAGGAAGAACCAGGGTTAGGGGTCAGGCCTGCTGCTAGCCCCAGCTCTGTTCTTTGTGGGGCCCGTGAGCTTGAGCAAGGCAGGTCACCTCCCAAGCCTGTTTCCACACCTCTCACGTAGGGAATGTGGCCTTGTCCTCAGGGCCTTCAACTGAGGGGGTGGTCGTGGGGTCTTGGACATCTGTAGAGCTCTGTTTTGGCAGCAGTGTCCCTCTGTCAGCCTGGGGGTGGGGCGGAGGGCGCAGTCCCTTCAGTGTACTGTAGCAGTGTACTGTACTCTGCCTTCTTGTGGCAGGAGCTCCCCTAGAAACCCAGTCAGGGCTCAGGATCAGAAGCCGAGTGGAAGCAGCCAGAGAGAGACCCCAGCCCTCAACCACCTAGTCCGAGCTCCCGCACCAAAGAGGCTGCAGTGACGCCAACTGAGCACACTCCGTGCGCCAGGCGCTGCGCCAGGTGCTTCACCCCTGCTGTCATTTATACTCAGTGGCGCAGGAACATTGCCCTCCTGTCTCACAGTGGAGGAAATGGGCAGAGGCCGCCGTACTTGTGCCGGTTACACAGCCAGGCACGGCCTGTGTTGAGAAGAGGGTCGGGAAGCTCTATGTGGATCCACGTTCCTCCCAGCGTCTCATCTATGTCCCCTTCCAGAGTGTAGGAATGACGACGCTTGCAGTTCCCAGCTGAGGGCTGTGGCTCCGTCTGGGCAAGCGAGTGAGGAGGTCCAGCTTGCTCCATCCGCCGGAGCGGGGGTCCCTCCTCTGGGGCAGCCGCTTAGTGAACTCGAGTTGAAGTAACGTCTGGGACCTCAGCCAGCAGAAATCGTCGCTCAGCAGAGGACCTAGACTGCATGTCTCCCTCTGAAGTTGGGGGTTTCTTTCTGGAGACTGAGAGCCCTCCTCTTCCTCCTGTGCCTAGAGACGACTTTGTGCAGAATGGGAAGGGCCCCTCCAATACTACCTGCGTCACCTGCACAGTCAGCTTGGGCCTGATGCGGCTCCAGGTGTGGGACGCAGAGCACCTGCGCCACTCCGACTTGGCCCCACTGCCGGTCCTGCCGGCCATCTCCCTGGAGCTGTCCCGAGCCTTGCTGGTAGGGGATGTCCTCTGGCCACTTTCTGGTCAACCTGGAAGGTAAGGGAGATCCTGACCTAGAGAAACCCGTGGAGTAAACGACACTTGCACTTGTAGAGACCCTGGTGGTGCTCACTGGTGGACACTGCTAGAATCCAGCAGTTTAACACAACAGTTGGCATATTTAGCATTGTGGCTCTGTGGGTTGAGCCAGCCAGTTCTAGACAGATGCACCCTGTGGTTGTGATAATAAAGCTATGCTGTCCCAAAAAGAGACTCTAAGCATGGTCAGGGACAGGAAGGCATGGGCTACGGTATGTGGAGTTCAAAAGCAGAGCCTGGGGGCTGAACAGAGGGTGTGGGGGAAGCAGGGTCTGGCTTTGTGATCAGATCATGAAATAATGCATTGGATTCTGGGCAGTTTGGTGCAGGTTAAGAATGTGGGCGCTAGAGCCAGGCTGGCGCCAGAGCCAGGCTGTCTGGGTCAAATCCCAGCTAGGCCACCGGGAGACTGTGTGACCTTGGGCAAAGTATTGAAACTCTCTGTGCCTCAGTTTCCTTGCCTGCAAAATGGAGATAGTAGTTTTGTGAAGATTAAATGAGTTAACGCGTGAAACACTTAGAATGGTACTTTACACATATTAATAGCAAATGCTCAATAGATAGTATCTGTTAAGGTTGCTATTTCAGGGTAAAGAGTTTGAAGCTTATGCTAGACTTTCTGAATTTTATTTTAACCACTTCGGTAGGATGCTCAGCAGCCGAGAAACCTTGCCCACAGCTGGCACTCATAGTCTGCAGGATAGTTTGTGCTGTGCATTAACCACGAATCCGTTTTGCTCTTGTGTGATGAGGAAAGCTTTAAAGCACTGAAAGCTTGTTTTACTTTGTAGGCTGCTTTACTTGTAATGTAAATCAGAATAGGTAACATATACATATATGTTTTCATTATGTTATTTTTAAATGTTCACAATTTTATTTGATAAATGAAAAATTAGAAAAGTCATATCACAGCTGTCGGCTAAAGTTGCTGTGTGTGTACATCTGTGGCTATCAACTGTAGTGGAGGCTGGGCTGTGTGTGTTCATCTGTGGCTATCGACTATAGTCAATACTCATACCAAAGTGCAAAGTGTGATATAGATGAAGGGTGTGTTTGGAAAGGTTACCTGACACCAGGTGGAGCTGGAGAGAAAGGGAGTAGTTGCTGGGGAACCAGCCAGCACACTGAGCATGGGCAGTGCCAGGACCACTGGGTAGGGCTGGTGACCATCTGGAAGTGGGGTTTAAGGGGAAGGAGGGCTTGGATAACCAGGGTGATGATAGACCTTAGCTGTGGTTGGGGGAGAACATGGGTGGGGGCTGGCATGGGGGGATGAAGGTGAGGAGTCAGGGCCCAGGGAGTTTGAGGTTATTATAGCCCCTCCAGGTGAGGCTGGTAGGCCCCACTGGGCAAGCTGGAGGTGGGGTGGGAGACGGAATGGATCCTCCTGCCCAGAGATGGTCTTTGAATCCCTGGGAGTGGGGGGAAGCACCCCAGCTTGTGCAGGGTGGGAGAGGATGCCCTGCACAAAAAGTCAGAAAATTGTCATTCCATAATATAACTTCCATGAGGAGATGGACTTTCTCTTATTCATTTATTCTCATTAGCAATAACTGAAATAGTAAGTAGTGGAAATTTAGTATTTCTTTGTTACTTGAATAAATTAATAATACAATCCTCTTTCACAACCCATATATACAATCTATTACTGTATCATTAATTTTCTATCTTACATATTTCTGACATCTGACCACATAGCTACATATTAATTGATGCTCTTGTCATCCACTCTGACATTATCTCTCACTCAGATGACAGTATAAGTGCCCTAACTAGTCTTACTCTACTCACTGTGACTCAATCCAATCTGTTCGCCAAATTATACCCAGAATGGTTATTTAGAAAATGCTGATTTAACTTTGTCATTATAATTCATAGACTCAAGGACTCTCCCATTTCAATTACAATGAAGACAAAGTTCTTAAATACAACCCAGAAGTTTCTGCTTAGTTTTCTAACTCCTGCACTCATCTCATCTTCTCCCTTAATCTCTCATTTCCAGTCATGCTGGCTAAATTTTAGTTTCTTGTAAAACACAATGAATTACATTGTGCCTCAAGCAAGATTATTCATGCTATTGTCTCCATCTATCCATCCAAATTCATGTAACAATCCTACAGATCTGATCCCTATTGTAACATACTTAGGAAAGTTTGTTTCATTTTCTTAGGTAAGGTTCCTGTGTTATAGAATATTCTCTTATAGCATCGTATATCTATCCTTTATAACATACAGTTAGGTTATAAGGATTTGTAGGCACATGTCAGAGTTGAGTATTTTCTCTCTCCCTATTAGACTATTTGTTCTATTCAAGCAGAGACTGTTCTCATTATTATACTTCCAGTGATAGATATGCAATAAATATTTGTTAAAATAATACTTAAACTATGATTAAATTGTTGCCCCATTATAAATAATCATCTCATTAGTGAACTGGATGGAAGGTCTGGTTATTAAACAAATTACTTAACATGAGCAACAAGAAAAATATATCTGAGAGAGATATATATATAGAGAGAGAAAATTCTGTTTCTGTTGTGTTGGAGACAGTTGCAATAGTTACTGTCACACTAATAACACAATAAATCAGAACTACCTACATATTATAGCTTCTCTGAAACCATCAGTGAACCAATATACAAAGACATATAAATGAAATAATTTATAGAAAGTGATCAACCTTCTAAAGGAAAGTAGACACTTTTAGCTCTTCCCATTATTGTCATTTTTGGGAGGAGGAGAATCCATCATAGAAGAAGATAAAGGGATATGAGAGGAAATTTGACACTCCTTTTTTTTTAATTTCAAAGTATTATAGAGGTACAAATGTTTTTGGTTACATGGATCACTTTTGTAATGCTTGAATCAGTATTAAAAGCATTCCTGTCACACAGATACTGTTCATTGTACCCATTAC
The DNA here is from genome assembly GCA_008750895.1 of Mirza zaza. Classification (NCBI taxonomy): domain Eukaryota; kingdom Metazoa; phylum Chordata; class Mammalia; order Primates; family Cheirogaleidae; genus Mirza; species Mirza zaza. The sequence continues at coordinate 85,993 of VSMD01057311.1, read as the reverse complement.
TTAGGTTTTTACCCTATCTATCCCCTCCTCCCAGTTTAATTCCCATTAAGATTTACTTCCCTGTGTGCACATGTGTGCTCATTAGTTAGTTCCCATTTAATAGTGAGTATATGTGGTATTTGTTTTTCCATACTCTAGATGCTTCATTTAGAATAATGCTCTCCAGTTCCATCCAACTTGTTGCAAAAGGCATTAACTCACCCTTTTTCATGGCTGAGTAGTATTCCATGGTATACATGACACCACGTTTTTTAAATCCACTCATTACACATTCCATCCAAGAACTCTTTCTGGGCATGTAAAGCATAGTTTAGGACTAAAGAGAAAAAATATTTCCCCACTGAACAAAAAACTGACAGGTGGATATAGAGCACAGAGAGAGATCTATAGTTTGGAAAAGTGGAGGCTCACTTATAAGAACAGAAAAATCTGTGGAATCTCATCTTTCTTCAGACTCGATATCCTACAGAAGGGAAGTTTCTGATCTTATTTGTTAAAATATTTTAGCCGAGCGGTAAACCCATTCTAATTAAACTTTCAAAATGCCCAGGTCCTACTCCACTACAGATCAGATTAATTCAGTTCCACACTCAAGTATCCTGGCACAAGAAAGAACACTCTCTTTAAAAATGTTAGCAATATTAATTCAATATCAAAATACATGTGCATAAGCAAAGACTATGACACAAGATCATAAGAAAAGCTGTCAATGGAAGCAGACACAAAGATTTTCCTGTTGCTAAAATTATCAGAAAGTGACTTTAAAGTAAGCACAATAAAAATTCTAAAATATCTACTAAAAATTGTAAACAATATATATGAACATATGGAAAGTTCCATCAGAAACATAGAAACCAATTAAAAAGAGAATAAAACAGAATTGAATGTTAAAATAAAATATAAAATTATAAATAAATAATTCACTGATAAACTTAACATTAAACTTGGCTCAGTGGTGGAAAAATAAAGCAATGCACTTGAAGTCAATGAAAAGACCTGTACTGGAAAATAGTGGAAAAAAGACTGAAAGACCAAAAGAAATACAGATCTGTGGGACAAAATGCAATGGCCTAAGCCATGTACACTGTTGTGCACCTGTAATACCAGCTACTTGGAAGGCTGAAGCAGGAGAATCACTTGGGCCCAGGAGTGATCCTCTAGTTTGCTGTGATTGTGCCTGTGAATAGCCACTGCACTCTAGCCTGGGCAGAATAGCAAGACCCCATCTCTTAAAAAAAAAAAAAAAAGAAAAGAAAAAAGTAACGAAATGGCCTAACATATATGTTATTGTGTTGCCAAAAGAGAAGTGAGGGCAGAGGAGAGGAGGTAATGGCTGAATACCTTCAAAATTTGCTGAAGGCTCTCCACCACAAATTTGAGGTCATGAAATCCCAGGTGGGATAAATATAAACAATAGGTAGATACTCAGGGAAATGTATTTTTCCAAAACTCATCAAACAGAACACTTTAGAACAGTATACTTTATTTTATGTAAATTATAGAATTAATTTTTAGTAAAACAATGAGAGAGAGTAAAGGGTATAATAATATATGAGCTAATTAACATTCTATACTCCCCTGCATAGCTTTTTACTATACTGAATAGGGAGTAAATAACCTTTTTCTAATTCCTAGAAGATAGTCAAATTCAAAGGGAAGTAGATAATTTAAATTACACTGAAGGGAAGATAGGTTTTAAAAATATGAATAACAAAAGCATAGAGAGTTGAACACTGTGATAAAAATACTTGGCAGTAATGAGTCAATCTCAGGTAAAGCAGCATTTATAAAGAAATCCTATAAAAAGTGAGGAAGTTAAGAGAAATGTGGATGAGAGAGATATCGCTTATCTATTAATAATTTTGTTCTTTCCTAGACATACCATGCTAATATATTTAGACATCTGACTGGCTAATATTTTGCTAAATTAATAAACACTTCATTTTTTTCTGAATACTGGTATAATTCAATCTTAAAGATGAGCAAATTTGTATCAGTTTGGTGCATCTGATTTTGTTGACTTTAAGATCTAAAGAAAGGAACCATCTATAAAGTGCTTACACTGTACTGTAAGCTTCATGATATTTTTCAGAAAATATTATATAAGGTATTTATAAATAGTATGATTTGTGCTCATTTAAAACAAGCAAGAAGCTGAAATTTATTAACTATTGAATTAAATTACTTCACAATATCAGTGTACTATACATTTGTAAGTACAGAGTTTATTCTATTTTTACCAGTCTATGATGTGGATGTTTTCCTTATATGTTAATTGTGGTTAATATATATAATCTCCATTATACTGTGATCTCTGTGAAAAGAAGAACTTCATTTTTTTTTTTTTTGAGAAGCATTTTATCTACAGCCTGCTGACGAATGACAAATAGTCACCAAATAAGTGAATAAATGAGTTAGGCAAAAAGTATTAGGAAGTGCTTTATACACTGACCATCATAACAAGAATAATTAGATTATTCGGATTCTGGAAAAATAGACTTTTTCAAATCCTAGTTTCTCTTTCAAGTATGTTTCAAATTACATCATAGTCATTTAGATTTGCATGCATTCCATGTAGCCAGTCTTAACTATAAAAATTTGTCATGCATCAGATCTGTATGTTTTCTAAAGTGGAGTTGTACTTTTTTCTCTTCTTCAGTAACTCTTCCTGTAAGAAAATATCAGAATATTATACGTTTATTGAAGATAAGCTGTGACTCATGTTTATTGTAATCATTTTACATGTACTAACTTTCACATACTCTTTGATGGCACATAATTATTCTCCTATAGAGTCCTCTGTATTTAGAAGTAAAAAAACTTTTAAAACCTTAAAAACCTTTTGTGTAAAATCTAAAACAAAACAGAAACTTCCAAATGTCCTTACAGTTTTTTCAATGTCCCAGATCCTGAAAATGCTATTAAATAATTCCAATTAATATTTCAATGGAAACATTTTTGAATTGCTAATTCTTAAAATGAAGACAGTCTGTAAAGGACATAAAACAAGAAAAGGGTAAATACTAACTTTGAAGTGTAGTTTCAGACATCCCTAGAAGTGATATTAATCAGTAATTCTAGTGTTGTTGTGAAAGAAAATGTCAGTGTCTTCTGTGCCATAAAAGTACAGTGATATGGGTTTTTGAAAGATAGTAATGACTGAAGTGTTTCTTTTCAAGCATGTTTCCCTGAAACTCAAGCTTAAGCTAGAGGGTTGGAAAGGCTGTTGGGGTATCTACAGAGTTAAAGACATATTTTCGTATTTCATTTTTGAAAACTCATTACACAACTAATGCTTTCAGGTTTTGATTTATAAAGGAGGAATAATCCACTTACTAGTCCGCAAATGAATAGCAGGAAAAAGAAAGCAACTCTTTTGTCACTTAGTCAATATATATTTATGTCCTTGTTGTTTATAATGATACTTGCTCATAGCCTTATTGTTGCTTTTGTTGAAATTTCAAGAACCAACAGCAAGGATATTAGACTAAAAAGGAAAGAAAGGTTTTTAAAGTCAATCGTAATACATGACGTTTTTATTTTTCTGCCCAAAATGGACAGGTTTAGCAATCCTTTGAGGAAGCAATCTTAACAGGGAATATATTAAACACTTCGCACTTTTATTTATGGAAATATATTACACGTTACGGCTACCCAAAGTTTCTAGAGGATACAAAGCAATGCGCAAGATAAAGTAAAACTGAATTGTATTCACACTTTAATTTTGCTTTCTGCCTTTTTATGATCTCCACATTTTTCTCTTTTTCACAGATGTTGAGTCTGAGAGAGTATATGGGTTAGCCAGAATGCCTCAAAGCCTTTTTGTTTTAGAGATCATAAATTTGAACACAGAATAAAAGATTAGGAGCTTGTTTTACAATATTTAAAATTATTTGGATTAAAAAAATCCTGAAGACAGTATTTTGAATCATCTAGAAATAAGTGCAAAGGGAAAAGATAGGGTAATATTCTTAATTAAATACATGTGAATTATACACCTGGAGAACCAGACTTATAGAAGCTGCTAATGAGGAATTAGTAAGAAAGCAATGTATAATAACAAAACGACTTCTGTCTCACATGACAATTAGCACAAGGTTAAAAGGAAAACAAAAACAGGCTATAGAATTCTGAGTATCTGTTCTTCCAAAATAAAAACAAATGGTAAAATCTGTCCAATTGTATAATCAATCGGTGGGTATTTCAACTATATCTTATCATTCGTTGAGCAAAAAAGATGAATATATTATGAAAATATTCTATTTTGTTTTTTAGGAAAGCAAAAACAAAAAAGAAACTAATTTGAAATTTATTTTAAAAAATATTTTAGAGAGTTTTCAAGTTGCTTTAATGTGATTATATAAAGAAAATTATTCTAAGTAGACTACTTCCATTGATCCTACTTTTATTTTTTATCATAGTATTTATTGAAGAATGGTAAAATATAATCGACTAACATAAAGCAATTTATGTCTCAGAGTTTGTGGAGGTATGCGTATAAAAATATAATCAAGTCGAAAATATTTTTCATTATTGCAAAGATTTGTGTAGAGTATTTTATTGTTTGGCCTATTCCATGCACTCGTGTGTGTGTGTGTGTGTGTGTGTGTGTGTGTGTGTGTGTGTAGCCAGATGACTAGGGTACCAGAGAATTGTAGGACAGTAGGGTCCACAAGTATTCACTGCAATCTGCTTATAGTGGATTAAGGATTTAGGTAAAGTTAGTAGGCAAGTACTTAATCTTCAGAATATTCTAATAAAATCTAATCAGTTCTTCATGTGATTCTCCTTATTTCATCTGCCCTGAGAGCCTTCGAACACACCATGATGCCATCAGATGCCACCAGATGGCATCAGTTTAGACTAGAATTTTCCTCACAACGATTTGCAATTTAACTCCTATCAAAACTATACCCTAAATGGACTCCACCATAGATGTAACCCTGAGGGAGTCTTAGGTGTTCCCTTATCCCTGGAATCATTCTGAAAAGAAAATCAACTTTTCTCCCTATCAAGGGCTTGATTGTTTTACCTGGTCATGATTAAACATACAAAATACCCCTTCTGAAATATTCACATCATTACTTAAGAATATCAACTGTGCTATCTTGCTTAGCCAAAATGTAACGTCTAATCCTGTGATCAAATAATATTCAGAACTCATATGTCATTCCCAGCACTATGTGCTGAGATTCTTAGAAACAGACTTAGCAACTAGTGACCTCCTTTAGAGAAGGATAAAAACATTTGTGAGGAAATAGATAATAAATCCTCCCCTAAGAACATATATAAAAAGTCATATAGCAAGCATCTTATTTCATTCAGGTCATGCCAGTCATTTATTTATTCATTCATTCAATCACATTTTCATTCAACAAGTGAGTATTAAGTACCTACTATGTGCCAGGAATTTAAATGTTGTATCTTACATAGAAAGTTCCTTACTCAATTTAAAATTTTAAGATCATAAATTATTGCACTGGATAAATATCTAATTGCTTTTAAATTGATCTTTTTAATCCCTATGAATTTTATTAGGTATATGATGTGAGGCAGTAATGTAACATTATTGTTATTTTGTTTATTTAGGATTTTTATTTCAATCTATTTTGATTTTAGTAATCTGGTTAGACAGTTTGCTAAACCAATTTATTAAGTTTCTCAAACCATTTATTAAGTTTTTTGTTATTTTCACAATGATAAAACATGTGATCTTTATTATATATTAAAGATGATAGAGTGTCATGGTTATGGGCTCAAATTCTGAAACTAGGTTCTCTGCCTCAAATCTTGGTAGATAATTTTTAAGTCAATTGGTTAGGTTATTTAACTCTCTGTACTTCTGTTTCCTCATTAAAAAAAAAGAAAAGGTAAAAATGTTATTGTCACTTAGTGTTATTTAAAATATCTACTTAATAAATAAAAATATATAGAACAGTCTGATATAAAAATGAAAAGATTAGCTAATTTTATTCTTATATTCACATATATTCATATTTTTTCTAGGCTTTTAATTTTGTTTCTCTATTCAAGTGTTCAAACTCTGAATTTAAATTTTCTATCAGTAGGCTTAGTCCTTCTCTTTTCTTTTTCTTCTTTTTTTCTTTCTTTTTGAAAACTTATTTGCCATTCTAGTGTGCTTATTCCTACAGTTAAATACTATAAAAGATTAGTAAAGTCCTAAGAAACTATAAAATTAGACTCTTGTAGAATTACCAGTACCCTAAAAATACAGAAATTGTAGCCTATAAAAGGTGTAAAAATAATAAGATACATAAAAATACATTTAAATTCATTATAGTAAGCATTTTTGCTTTATGGATGCTTTAAGTTTTATACTTATACCAATACTGTGCATATTTTTTATTTTATTAGCTCTTTAAAATGTGTATAACATTTTGAATCAGATTCATTTGATTTGAAATTTTAATTAAAGATATAGAAGACTTTCCTAAATAACTATATAATCAATACATAGGTGTTTGTGAAAGATTATTAATTTAGTCAATATTTTTTCAATAAAGGATGCATTAAATATTTATAAAAATTATTTTGCATTTAAATGAATGTTAATCATTTGAAATTCATGTTTAATAAATTCACTATTAAATAAAGCCCCAATGGTAATTAGTGTTTTTATTTTTCCTAGAGTCGACTGTATATTAACTAATCTATTGACATTTTTTCAAAAATATTCAATATTGAGGTCTTCAAATTGCTGGTTGGTGGCCCATAAAGACCAGAAGTGATTTTGTGTATTGCATTTTTCTGAAAAATTCAAGTTTACCTGTCACCCCTTTTATCAATATATTTTTTTATGCAGCTTGTTTAACAGCAAAATCATCCTATAGGATTTAGTATGATTCAAATCCATCAGGCGAATCTCCTTAAGAGCAAATCTTATAATAGAAAATCAATAAATTGTGAATGCATCCATCAAAGTAACTATTGGTTCTTTTCTGCTTCAGATAAGCTAGAAATCGGTATAGATTTTCTAATGCTCAAACATTTCTGTTTTTAAATTGAATATATGAAGAATTTTTGTTCTAAATTATATCAAGAAAAAAGACTAAAAAGCAATTTATTTGTTGTATATTTGTGTTTTCCAAATTTTAAGAGAAACATACGTTTTGAAAATGTTTTTAAAATAACTGAGCACAAAACCCTGAGGAAATTCTAACTTTAACCACTTGGGTACGAGCGTCGACTATAGTCGATAGCCACAGATGAACACGCACAGTGACTTTAGCTGACTTTAGCTGACAGCCGTGATATGATTTTTCGAATTTTTCATTTATCAAAATAAAATTGTGAACATTTAAAAATAACGTAATGAAAACATATATGTCTATGTTACCTATTCTGATTTACAAGTAAAGCTGCCTGTAAAGTAAAACAAGCTTTCAGTGCTTTAAAGCTTTCCTCATCACACAAGAGCAAAACGGATTTGTCGTCAATGCACAGCACAAACTATCGTGCAGACTATGAGTGCCAGCTGTGGGCAAGGTTTCGTGGTCGGTGAGCACTGTACAGAAGTGATTAAGGGGCTTGTCAATGAACTGAGAAAACACCAGAAACCACTCTATTCAATTTTTAGTTATAGGTTTATCTGGTGCATATCATGAAATTTTATTAGACAAATATCCTAGAATTAAAAAACAGTCACACTGTATTTCAAATAACTAAAAAAATATATATAAGAGTTTATTACATTTTGCTAGTTGTCAGCTAAATCACTGCATTTGCTTTTTGGTTTCTGCCATAACCATTTAAATATCTTTTCAAATTTGTAAATATTCCCAATGTTGCCCCCTAGTGGAAAAGTGCTATTTGTTTTGTTATGGTTGTTTATATATGTGTGTGTATATATATATATTAATTTCAGCATATTATGGAGCATATTATGGGGGTACAAATGTTTATGTTACATGTGTTGCCTTTTCCCCCTACCCCCTACCCCAGAGTCAGAGCTTCAAGCGTGTCCATCCCCTAGATGGTGTGCATTGCACTCATTATGTATGTATATTTTTAAGTGACAAAAATTGTATATATTTATTGTGTACAACATGTTGTTTTGATCTATGTGGAATAAATATATGAAGGTAGATAGCATATGCATTACCTTAAGTACTTATCATGATTTGATGAACACTATTAAAATCTATTCTCAGCAATTTTTAAGAATAAAATAGATTGTTATTAATTATAGTTACTCTGTGGTACATTAAAACTATTGAAGTTATTCCTCATGTCATGAACTTTTGTGCCTTTTAACCAACATTTCTCTAAACTGCCACCCTACCCAGTCCCTGACAACCACCATTCTACTTTATAGTTCTCTGACTCCAACTATTTTAGATTCAATTTACAATTGAAATCATGCAGTATTTGTCTTTCTGTGTCCGGCTCATTGCATGGTTTTTAAATAAAATATTTTTAAAAGTATCATCCCAAATATCTAATATTTTAAAACATCAAATAGAAAAAAGCTTGCAATTTATATATTTTCATGATCTGCTTCTTATAGGAACTTTAAAATTTACAAATAATAATACATGCACATAGGTCATTAGCAACCTAAATTTTTATTCTGATAGATATATTCCCCTCTCAAAATTGTAGAGGATATCTATATTTGTGTATATATTTATGGGTGTGTGTGTGTGTATATAATTTAAATATTATACATAAACAAGATTTTCACCTGAAAACATGACTTCATAATATTTTCAATTGCCTGAAACCTGTGAACCAAGCAAAATTGGTGGCACAGACATATTCTTAAGACACATATTTATTGATCTGATATCTAAATGGAAATTTCGCTAACTTTTTAGAAGACACAGTGCAATTTAGTGAAGGTTGTAAGGCACTGATACTGGTTTCACAGTCAATAACTATTGGAAAATTAATATAATTTACCAATTAAATAAGTTAAACATTTAAACATTTTATTCAGTCTCTTAACGGTTTATTCCCTGAATTTATATAAGTTAGGAGTACCATAGAAGCTTCATACAGCAGTCTCTTCTATCAAGTATATTAATAGAACTATATATTGCCTTCCTGTGTCATAGCTATTATAACTTTTGTCAGCAGATGGCAGCACTTGCAATATCATGACATTTAGTATTGACTAAAAACTCTAAATGTTTATTTTTTCAAATTATTGAACTTTTTTAAACAAGAAATATAAAGACAATTTTTTTAGAATTAGTATTTATGAATTTATAAATTCATTAATTTATTTTTAATCATAAAATTATCAATTAAATTTTATTAGGCCCATGATAATAACAACATATCTTATAATAGTTAAGATTTTATTTGTATATATCTACTTCTTCCCAAATTAAAATACTCTTTCAAGAAAAGCATTTAAATTGGTTAGAAAAATGTGATCTTAGGCCAGGCGAGGTGGCTCACGCCTGTAATCCTGGCACTCTGGGAGGCCAAGGTGGCCGGATTGCTCGAGGTCAGGAGTTCGAAACCAGCCTGAGCAAGAATAAGACCCCATCCCTACTATAAATAGAAAGAAATTAATTGGCCACCTAATATATAGAGAAAAAAATAGCCGGGAATGGTGGCGCATGCCTGTAGTCCCAGCTATTGGGAGGCTGAGGCAGCAGGATTGCTTGAACCCAGGAGTTTGAAGTTGCTGTGAGCTAGGCTGATGCCAAGGCACTCACTCTAGCCTGGGCAACAAACTGAGACCTTGTCAGGAAAGAAAGAAAGAAAGAAAGAAAAAGAAAGAAAGAAAGAAAGAAAGAAAGAAAGAAAGAAAGAAAGAAAGAAAGAAAGAAAGAAAGAAAGAAAGAAAGAAAGAAAGGTGATCTTGATAATTATTAGGTGATTGAAGTAAACCCCTTTATTTTGGCCTTCTTAGTATTCACCCCCCCAAAAAAAATCACAGAAAAATAACTTCCAACTATGTTGAATTTACTTGGAAATCAGAAATGAGGATTTTAACAAATGGTGCACAGTTATGTCAAGCCACATATGCATCTAAAGAAGGAAGTGATAGACAAGCTTTTATTGGCAGAAGGAGAAGTTCGCATAAGTTGCTTGGAAACAGAATGCATTGGTTTTGGAGACTTAATGCCAAGGTTAACAGTAGTTCAATGGTGAGAATGCCATTACTGGGCAGGTGTTCTTTGGAGAGTATTTTATTTGAATTGTTGCAGTCCTAAAGAATTTCTTGATCGGTTATTTTAGAAAATTCTTGAGACAATCTTTTTGTCAGACATCCAAGCATGAACCCTTACCCTTCATGTGTTCCTGGCTCTAGATATTTTCAGTCTGAAAAAGGGGATTTTCTCCTGGTATTTGCAACTTTTACATTAGTAATATATCAACTAGCAATGGAAAGAGCCATGATTAAAAACTTCTAAAATATATAGTGCTATTTAAATATCACTAAACTAACTTGTGGATTAAGACAAGTCACCTGTTTTTTTACTGATTCACAACTCAGACCATGGCAACATCCCTCGGCAAGACCCTGTTGGTTTCTCGTGTGTCTCTCTGATGTTCATAAACCGGTCTGTCAATGTTGTTCATCTAGTCTGCTTTTCCTCCCCTTTTGTAGATTTTCAGTACCCTCTATATTACTTTGAGGTAATCTTATAGTTGTCAGGGGGAGTGCTTCCCATACTGAGTATCTCTTTGCTATCTAAATCTCAGAGTGGTTCCATATCCTTTTTAGAATTGGGCTTTCTCCCTTCTGAACCACACTTTGTCACATATCAACAAACAAACAAACAGATCAGTACAACCTATAAACTCCCAACTCAAAACTTATTGAGCTCTCCTGGAAGACAGCTTTTTTCAAATGGCCCCATAATCTCTCCACAAATCAAAAATTAACATACACACCCCAAAAATAAAACCCATAGGAATCATGAGGTTGGGTTCCTTTAGTGTGTCATAATGACTCTCAATTGTCTTCATCACTTTTTCTTTGTAGTCATGCTATACATCGATGCTTAGGGATAAGGTATTCTCTCCTGTGAAACAAAACTGAAAATGTTCTCCAATAGTCATGTTTCAACAGACATATCCGAAAGATCCTAAATTCCCTTATGTAAAACTCTACCTACGAGGTATCAAAAGGTTGCACTGAATAGCAACATGCATCCATGTACCTTGTTCTCCATACTAACTTCTGCTCTATGCATACAGCTGAGATGCCTGCTACATCTTGACTCTAGTCAGTCTTTTTCATAACTCCATGGGTATAGTGAATATTTCTTAGTAATAATTATAATTCCTTTCATCCTTACTAAGATGGGCACTTCTTTCATGTCTCAATTATAGAGTTGCTCTTGATTACCCAAAATTAGCACATCAACTCTTACTTTAATTACAGATACATGAAAGTAAATGCAATTGACATGAGTATCAAGGGTTATTTCACTCTCTAACTCTGAACAAGTTCTAGTAGGGAAAAAGTCACTGTCAGGCAATGGGAAGCATCTGAGGTTGTACTTTGTTTGCAAAGTAATGAATTAGACTGTGACAGTTGCATTGATAAGCTAGGTAAATAGCAAGGGATTCTAGGTCTCCTCTAGATGAAGGTGGGTACGGTTGCAGTTCAACCTCCCAAACAGACTTTCAGAAAGGCTCATGGGAGATATGCATGTGCAGTAAGACTCAGGTCATATAACTTCCAACTGTCCAAAGTGGTTCCATGGTGACATCTGAATCATGGGGAGGTCCTAATCCAGATACTATAAACTGGGACCTAGACTACAACCAAGGTCTCTTTTTGAGTGGTGTATTTATCTTGTTTTGTAAACCTATATCTTGCTCTATAATCCCGTCTTGCTCCCCCTTCAGTAAATTTCATCTCATGCTTACCTTACTTTGGTGTGTCTAGTTGTTCTTTGGCCAAAAGCACACCAAGAACCAAGAACCAAGAACCAAGAACACAGAAGGAGATTGCCAAACCTGACAGAAATAGGCAGAAACTATGAAAGTTGTGGATTAGAAACAAGACAGTTATTACTCACAGCAATAACAGTAATCAGGATTACAACTTTTGTCTATTCTTCAAATTCAATTTGTAGGGTTTCAGTGTGAAAAATGATGGTTCTTAGTAATCTCAAGGATGAAGAATGACTAGACATGCCAAAGTAAAGCAAGCATGAAAATAAGGTTTATTGAGGACAGAAAGGTGGGATTATAGAGCAAGAGCAAGATACAGGTTTACAGAGTGTGATACATATACCATGGATGATGACCAGACCCATTGTCACAGCAAAGGAAGAGCAAAAGGAAGGGGCTAAAAAAGAATCTTGGTTACAGTCCACATCTTGTTTTATAGTTCCCAGATTGGGACCTCTCTAGTGGTTCAGATGTTACTATGGAACGGCTTTGATTGGACAGTTGGGAGTTGTATGGCCAGAGTCTTACTAGGCATGCAGGGAGTTCTAGGTCTTTTCCGGACTCTATGGTACCTATTCTGCTGGTCCGTGGGCTAGAGAATCCTCTGCATTCTTTTGCAGCTGTCCTGCTAAATTGATTGGCAGATTCTTGGAGTATTCCCTCTCCCCAGGTATGGCAGTCGCTTGGGAGATTAGGGCAGGGCACAGACCAGGATGGGGGCCTTCTTCCCAGGTGGGGCAATTTCATCAAAGCAATAGCACCCACTTTTGTCCCTCGGAGAATCGGAATTCCTGGCTATCTACCTTTCAAATTCATGCTGGGTGATACAATGATGGCCAGATATTGTCTACATGCACAGGCGGAATGTTACAGAACACACATACCAGGAATTCCCAATCTCTTGTTCATTCTCATATCCAACCTGCCTCTCTTCCCATCAAAGGAAGTCATTATCTTTATTACCCTTGGGATATAATTCACATCTGCTCTAGGGAAGGAGAAATTTTATTTTTACTGTCCTAGAAAGTAAGCAAATAGGCTCCAGGGAGATGAGGCATCTCTCTCTTCCAAGGGCATCTGCTTATAAGAACATTCTTGAAAAGATAATCTGGAAGGTATTTGTTATTAATGCCTAGACATGTTTATATTAATACATGAGAGATAGATGGATTTTGAAGGAGCTCAGGAAATTTCACCCCAAAATATGACTCCTTGATATAAAGAATATTTTGAATTAAAGCTCTTAGAAATTAATAGGCCCTTGGAATAGGTTTGCCCTCTATCTGCATAAACCAAAAGAAAAGAGAGAAAGAGAAAGAGGAGAGAGAGAGAGAAAGAATTTCCCTTACTCTCCCTGTTATCTTAATACATTGCAGGAAAGAAGATCAAGAATGTAACCAGACCTGGCTGAAATTATTTGAAACACAATACCTATTTCTCAGATTAATTTTCAAGGCAATCTGTTTCTGCCATGTATTCCTCCTCCCTACCAACTGTTCATTGCCCCTAAACAGAATTACCTATACTCCTCATTTCACTCTGCTCCAAAGGACAGGTATAAAAATATTTGAACTTCACTGAGGTACTGAGTAATCACTTTGGGATTCTCCCCATGAGCATGGTAAATCAACCTTTCTCTTATTAATCTGCTTTAATTGTGAGTGATCTTTCAGGATTTTCAGGGGAAAGGGCAAGTTTCTCCTCAACCTCACAATTTTAACTATTACTTTAAATGAAATGATATGAACTTACCCCATTTTTGCATGTTTCTATTTTCTTTGTGTATTGCCCAATACGAGCTCCCCTAAAGGGCATTATTTTAAAAAATTTGTTTAATAATACTAATGGTTCCTGTGTATTGCCTGGGCTGAGCTGGGGAATGCTGCTGCATATGGTGTTGTCTGAGACCTGTCATGCAACTGAATTCAGTAACAACACTTCTGCTTTTGTAACATCCAAGATGATTTTGCTCATATGTTTAACACCTCAACTTGTTTGGCTGTGGTCTCTAGTAGGAGATTGGTTCCATAGAATCCAAGCTCTGTGGAACAAAACTCTGTGAGAGCTACATGGCTTCTTAAAACTTAGCCTTTAACTAGCTTCTAACATTCCAATGATTAAAGCACATTTGAAGTCTAGTTCAGAGTCAAAAGATGGGGGTATTGATTTTACCTTTTAATGGTGGACAAGGATGGGAAGAATGGCTGGTGGCTATATTTTCTCACAATCTATCACACTTGTCATGATGTCCTATTCTATGTGTGTGTAATTCATACCCACACTAATACATTTATATTTGTGATAGATCAATTAAATGGTAAATAGAAAGTAATAAGGATGTTCTGTGTCATTTTTTAAAAAATACAATATTGATTTTTTTAAGAGCTTTGCCTCAAAAGTGTTAAAGCATATATGTATATATATATGAGTTTATAATTTTCATATGTAAAAATGTAGTTATAAATGTTTAAAATCTTCCTTTAATAGAACTTAAAATATGTTGTTCATATTGGAATTTAATATTCTGCTAAATTATTAATGGTGAATTTTGTTATACATATTATCTGCCTGATTCTTACAAAAAATAAGTAAAATAAATTTTATTTAAATAGTCAGAATTGACCAAAAATATGTCACCATTACCTTGTTAAAAGCAGAAAATGTCACTTCAAATTCTGAGTTTAAAATGAATTTTCATAACATAAATTGAAGTAAATTTATTAAAATCATTCTATTAACATTAGTTAATTCTACTTCCTACTTTGAATATACCCTGTATATGGTTCCCAAACTGTGTACTGAAGGGACCACAGTGAACTCAGAAGGGTGCAATGAGACACTTTATTTATTTGTTTATTTATTTTTCTGGATGTCACTAGACAATTAAATTTTTATTGAAGCTTAATGTGGTACAGAAATACATTTCAACTGATTTAAGTCCAACAGCAATGAAAAGAGAAATTGTGGCACCAAAACTTTCCCTTCTCTATCATACTAAAGATTAATTTATATTGCTATTCAATCTAGTTCTCATTTTTCTAGGCTGTGTTCTACACAAATGTGCAGGTTTTCAATATTATAATTCTTAAATCTATTAGGAAAAAAATCAGACCTCAGGCCAACAAACGTCATCAAATCTACTGGGATACTGTTCAAGAATAAAACTTTTGAGCATTGGTCCTCAAAACAGAGCACCTCAAAACATTAGGTGCTATGCTCATTACACAATCAAACTGATCATGTTGACTGAAAACTTCCTCAATGAAACTTTCAATCAACATGCTTAAAATAAGTCAAAAGTGTTCCAACCACTTGATTTCATACCAAGTTGATTTTATGTTTAGAAACACTTAAAAAATGTGTTTCGTTTATAAATACGGAAGGAACAAAACAGCACTGCATCAATCCAGTAATTATCAAAATGTTGTGAAGACAAGAAATACAAAATTTAGTTAACTTTCCTATTCACTCAGTTGCTACATTTTAATTTTTTTTTTATTTCTTCTTGTCATCATTTTAATAATATATTATCTTTCAAGGCATTTGCCCATTTCATTTATGTCATTGAATTTATTGGTATAAAGTTGTTCACAATATTTTCTTATTATAATTTTTATACAAGTGGAATCTGAATCATGTCCTGTCTTTCATTTCAGATATCAATAATTTGTCTCTATCTACTCACCTATCTATTACTATCTCTCTGTTCATTTTTATCAGCTAGGCAAAACAATTAATAAAAATGGACAAAAAATTGAACAGAGACTTCATTAAAAATGGTATACAAATGATAATTTAGCATATTAAAATATGTTCATACCATTAATCATCATGGAAATGCAATTAAAATCAAATGACATTTTAAATTTTTAGGAGAACACTGAAATACTCAACATCTTGTTACTGAACCGAACTTGGTTCTGCTTGCCCAGCACGCAGAAAATACCAAACTCTGACATCAGGATTTTAAGTGAAAGAAAACAAGATATCTATTGTAAGGAACCAAGCAAAGAAGATGGGCAGCTAACGCTTAAGACCTGAATTGCCAGATGGATTACAAGCAAGGGGTTTTAGAGGCAATGGTACATTGTAGGAAAGCAGAAGTTCCAGGTAAAATTGCAAATCAATAAATGGAGGTTATACATTGGTTTGGCCAAAAAGTCAGTATATTTTGAAATGGGGGGAACATACAGGTTATAGGTGGATTCAGAGATTCTTTGATTTGCAACTTGGTTAAGGAAGTGAAATTTTGTCTAAAAACTTGGGGTCAACAGAAAGGAATGTTAGGGTTGGCCTGTTGGCACGACTTTCTAAAGCTCCCTGAGGAAGAAATTTAGAACAAACGGTGGTGATCAAAGTTTAGTCCTCAGTTGCCCCTTGTCTGAGGTCTGTGTGACAGTGGTCAGTGTCTTCCATGTGGTGGGGGTCTAGATTTCTACAAAACCAACTTAAGAACGTATGTTAAAATGTTATGTTTTAGTTTCTATGGGTAATCAAAATACCTTGGGATTCTAGCTTGGAAGGCTATTAAGTTATCAGTATCTTCTTGCTTATTGGGCTGTTCATTTATTTCTCAAGACTAGTGAGGTGCCTGAAATTTCCCTTGGAGGGACTCAATATTTTCCCGTTATTTCCATGTTTGGGGCTGGGGAAAATAGCAGGCCCCTAAGATGGGTCCCTGCTCCAACTTAATCTATCATATATTGTGCAACATACTAACTCAAGATAACTTAGAGTTTCAAAGATAGATAATTCTGTATTTTTTTTAATTATGTCACTTCTTCATAAAGCTGGAGTGGAGTCTTGACAGTTACTGTGACAGAACACAAGTACCATGCAAAGTCAATATGAACATTATTATTACAAAGTATTGCCTTGTAATTTTGTGTTTAGGCAAAGAAATTAATCATCTTTTGTTCACTTTCTTTCATATTATCTAGGGTGGGCAGTTTAATTATTAAGATATAATAAAACTATATTTTCTTTTAGATATTTATGATAAATGAGGGTTTTTTGTTAAACATCTCAATGATAGTTTGCCAAATGTTTTATTATTGTGTTCTGGTATGACAGGTTACCTCAGGTAGATAAGCAATAAGTAGTTTGTTACTTAACTGGTCTTCCTTCATTCTTCCTCCTCTTTGGATATCCTTATGTGTGTGTGGATTTATGTGTTAGTTATGCATAGGCATACCAAGAAATAAATGTTATACTTACCAATCAATAGATTATCAGATTCCCATTAGTCTTAGTTATGGATTGTCTCGTCTATTCTATTTTTAGACTGCTTTTTAATGAGATAGACTGATTCTATTTGGGCTTTTCAGAAACATCATGAAAGAATTCTCTGCTGCAATAATGAGAATTTCTTTTATACTCTTGAATTCCTTGTCTTGGTAACAGCCCACCAACTCTCCTCTCATATACCAGATCCCTCACGTTCCTCAGTGGACAGATAAGATAGTATATTGAACTAATTAGAATATCTGCTTCCCTCTGTCACTGCTGCAACAATGTCCCACAGTACAATGCTTTACAACTTTCTGAACAGGCAAACTGTGAGAGTGAGGCTTCTTCTGGATTCCAACTAGAGATGAAAGAAAAGCATACTTGCCTTTCACTCTTCAAACTCTCCAATGCGTTCTTCCACATGACTTGGAAACACGGAAGCAAACCAGGGCACACTTGTCTAGACATCTCCTTCCTTTCCAGATTTTTGTTATTGTTGTTGTTTTTCAGACTTTTTTGCCTACTCTGTATTTCCTTTATTTTATATCCTCCTTGTTTCAGATATAGAATTTTCTTTACCCCAACTCCTGGAGTTAAAATGGCATAATGGATATCGCAAGGTGAACCAAAAGTAAAATCCTAGGCTCCTCCCTGACTGAATGAACCCCTCTTGGCCAAGGGGACCCCAGGGAAACTTTAAAAGTGAGTTCTCAGCCATGACAGAGTGGGCGGTCTGACACAAATCATTTTACCCTTTCCTTGTTAATGGCCATCAGACTTATAACCTGAGGGCCAGACCAGCATTCTTTCCTAATAAAAGACCACCAACCATGAAGTAAGTGGTTTTAACCATCCACAGAATGTGTGCAGAGAGCATTTTCATGTCCTTGCTTATAAATAAGATGTGAACCAAGACATAAATAGCATATCTGGAGCCATGATAAAAAAAAAAAAAAGGTATTTTCCCTTAAAATAATCCTGGAGGCATTAGACTGGAACTGACCTCTTTCAAAGAAACTATGATAGAACCTGAAGTAGTCACATTACTACAGAACTGCTGTCAATAACCTACATGTGTGGACAATTCCCCAGTCAATCGTTCTGGAAAGAAAGATGCTCTCTACCCTCTGGGAGAAGCAAGACTGAAAGTGTGGGGGGACTGATGACAGCTGGCCAGTCAATCTGTACTTTCATCAATTTCACAGCCCAGCCTAGCATCTCTGTTGTATAGTGTCCCACCCACACATACAACCCTCAGCTATAACTGCCAATTTCTGTATTATAAAAAAAAATGGGTAAAAAATATACGCCTTAAGTGGAAATGGAAATGAAGCAAGAGTGAAATTTAAAAGCATTTATTCAAATTAGCCTGCTACGCCCAAATATTTTCCATATTTTTGAAGCTGTCTTCCTCTGGACACATACCAAATTACAGAAACCTTTGTGTCCCCTGGCATTGTCAGAGTTTTTGTACTAGTTTATAAGATCCATACTCATACATTATGTGCATAGCTTCTCTAGAGATGTCTTGGAGTGGAAAGCCCTCCATCGTTAAAATTCCTTTCACTTTATTTATAAAAGTTCACCATGCACATTTTATAGCTTGATGCATTATGTGTGTTTTCATCTATTTTAACTCTGGGGTAAAAAATGAAGAGGCATCTGAAGTTATATACTTGGCCCTGTTGCTCAGAGGAAATGGAGTATATGAAACACTTTAATCTTCACCGTGCACAGCTTACCGGCTTATTCTAGTTTCCTACTCACATGTTTACTAGTGAGAATTGAAACTGTCAGAATGTCATGTATATCTTCTCATTTTAAAACAAGCATCCCCCAGCCTCTGCAAACACACATACACATACACACATCGAGGCCCTTTTCTGACTCATTTTCTAGAATTATCAGTATAAATATCTCTTCTATCTGGAGTCCTGCTTAAATTTTCAAATTTAGTTCGGAACTCATATTACAAATCAAATAATTTTTCTTTTTATCATCATTCATAATTGTTATTAAGCAACTACATTAGAGATATTTTTTTCCATTGCCATTCTAAATAGGGTATAATCTAGAAAGGCTGGATTATTTTTTTTTCTTGCTGATTAATGTATCCAGCACCTAGTATTTTGGCAATGATTAAGTTCTAAATTTTTGAATAAAGTGATAAATGAATTTATGGTGATTATCATTAAATAAGCTATGGAAAGAGAAAAGTAGTGAATATAACAAATTTGTTTTCAAAAAAAATCAAAATTAAAAATGATGCCAAAGGTAAGGGATGTATAGGTTTCAGGTGGGGTTTGTATGTGTATGTGCATGTATTAATAAGTGTGCTGTCTAATGGTGAAGCAGAATTGGGAAGCTTCACATTGAATGATTTTTAATCTGACTTTGAAACAAAAATGCAAATTTTTGTTTTGTTACTAATTCTTATATAAGATATTTATTTAGATTCATTTGTTGCTCCTATTTGCAATAGCAACATAGATCAAAGATAATGTTAAATTAGAGATCACTTAGCTTGCCAACAAAGATTTTCTTTAAAAGACATGGAAGGTTTTAACTATTGTTGCCTTATGGATAAATTCATTCAAGTGAAGAAATAAGCCACTAGGATAGAATTACTTAGAATTACTCAGATTTATCTATCTGAGGATTTTGGATAAAACTCCACATTAAGTGAAGGAACAGATGGACAAGTGGTGTGTATTTTTACAATCTGTTTTTCATTATATAAACTAAATTGACTGTTTTGCATATGTGTGGGTCAGAGTACTAAGTACCTCTTTGATCTTTTCATTACTACAAATACTGCGTATGTCTGTTACACAGATGCCTTTTTAAAAAAATATTAAATCAGTTGGAACTTATCCAATCATTTTAATACTTTGATATTGCTTTTTAGACATGCTAGAGGGAATAGACAAGAAAGTCATCATTTAATTGGTCAGAAGTCATACTCATAAAATTAAATAACTAATTTTGTTACAATTATAATAGTATATTTTGATACATATTTTACCTCAAAGGTATATGATTGCATGTTTTTGTATTACCTTGTACATATTTGAAATAGTTTACAAATGAGCTGAAAGTTGAGCTTACATTTATACATAATAGCATTTTGAAATTAAATAAAGTTATAGAAATAAACTAAAAAATATTTCAAAAGCTGTATCTACAAAAAGTGTTCAGTAAATTACACAGAAAATACTGAAAGATACACAAAAATTGTCTATGATTACAAAAATAACTGATAAAAAACCCACTAAAATACATGTGAATGTATGAGTATAATTATAAAGCTTTAATGAATATTTTTAAGTGATAGGAATAAATACTATAGAAACACGAATCAGATTCCAGGATGGAAAGACAGACTCAATATAAGAATTCTTGTATTCCCCAATGAATGTATAATATTAAATTTATCACCATCACAAATATTAACTTGACAACTTGATCAAAATATTCATCTACACAAGAAAAATGTATGTATCTAACAGTGGTCAAGAACAACAATGATGGGAAGTTATTTTTTCTCAGATAACACAAACATATGTATGAAAATTTAAACTTTAGCACGGACAACTCAAAGGTACCTTCAAACATCTATGAGTCAGCTTGCAAGGGCCTCTGAGAACTTGAGTATCTCTTGAAGCCACAGGCAACATGCCATGATGAGTATTTTTATATTTAGATTCATTACCTATGAGCCTCAGCTACATGTGTGCCTTGGCCCACTTCATGTTGGACATGATTACTGGTAAGCATTCTCTTAAAGACTATGATGTCTTCCAGATCATGTCCAAAGAACAGTATTACAAGTTCATTCTGTATTCTCATGTTACTGGGACTTATTTGGAATATACTATAACCTTTTTTCAACCTTAAGCCTTGGGTTGAGAAAGGAAGGATAAGGGGACAGAAATCTGTGATCTAATGTCTTTGTTTCATCCTTTTCTTTCTTCTTCACGTTCCTCTCCACAGCAAAGGTGAGGCTTTCCATAAGCTTTTTTTTTCTGCAAGGGGCTTCCATTTAATCATATCCTCTTTCACCTTGAGGCAAAATGGGAACATGGCATGTTTTATTAGGATACCTGCAGCATACTCATCATTTAAGGAAAATAGGAAATATTAATATGGCTGTCATTTAAAAACAAATTAGAGACAAATGTAATAAATAAAAGGTACTAGTAGTGACTTGTAGTTTTTACCAACATCCAATTCATCCAGAACCCCAATGTAGTGCAATGAATATATACCACTTCTAGGTCTACCCTGCAATACCCTGGCAAACTTTCAGGCTCGCGCTCTCACTTTTTGCCTGTCTTCATAACTAGAAGGACTTAAAGGCCCTAGAAGTTGTGAGCATCGCAAATGTAAAGAGGAAGAATGCTTTAATCACTGCTTGGAGCAGAGTCACAAAGAAGAGATTCCTGGCCAGAAACTGTATTGGAGTCTGTGAAAGCAAGAAATTCATTTTTATTGCATGAAGCTAAGATGAATTGAATTATAAAAATTAATTAAAAATCCATATGAGGATTTAAAAAGTAGAAACAAAAATGGGAAGCAAATAATTGAAGTTTAAATTTGTCTTGTGCAAATTATTAAACTTGATGTCATAAATAACATGTTAATTCCATAGCTGGATTAATTTTATGAGATTACAAATCACTTTATGCTTTCTTCCCTGGGTTTATACAAATTAATTTAACCTTAATTTTCTCTCTTTTCTGTGACTAAAAACACTTAAATTTTCATGTATTGCAATCTTTAAGTTTCTATATTTTTAATTGTCATACATTATAGAGAAGATTAAACAATATCAATGTAATATGACCTACCAAAATATAATTTTAGTAAATAGCTTATAAAACCACTAAGGATTCTTAGCAAATACAAAGATGATACACTCTTTTGAATGTATATGTTACGCTGTCACTGGAAAAACAAAATGGTGGTAACTTGATATTAAATTTATATCATTTATGATGTGGCTTTTAATTTTATAGTTATTTATTATTATGAAGTTATATTTAATACTGAATTTAGATCTGCAAATTGACTGATGTAGCTATTGAAATAGTCATAGTTTGTTTTATCCTGGAAATCTATGAAATCAGAAAATTTTTAAATACAATTTCAATTATGTAACAGAAAAAACAAGTTAGCATTCCCATGCCTATTAATAAGCCATGTAAATGTTTATTATTTGGGACAACAATTAAAAAGCTTGCATGTGTTTCAAACATCTGTGGAAGCTAAATATTAAAAACAATTGATCTCATGGAGACCATGAGTAGAATGATGGTTACCAGAGGCTGGGAATTGTAGTAGGGAGTGGGGGATAGAGTGGGGATGGTTAATGGGTGCAAAAATATAGTTAGAGAGGTAGATAGAATGAGTAATATTTGATAGCACAACAAAGTGACTATAAGCAACAATAAGTTAGGGTACACTTTAAAATAACTAAGAGTGGAATTGGAATGTTCCTAACACAAAGAAATGATAAATGCCAGATGAGATGAATACCCCAATTACCCTGACTTGATTAATTCACATCGTATGCCTCTTTCAAACATCACATGTGCTCTATAAATATATGCAACTACTATGTACACATAATAATTTAAAAACTTTAAAAAAAAGTTTTTGTGTATTCATTCATATGTAATATTTGTTATGTAAAATGAATACCTGAAATAGCTATATAACATAGACAGATTTTGGAAAAGTAAATTTATCATATAAATTATTAACTGCACATTTAATGTTTAACAGTTATTATTTTTATATATTTCAAGCAAATGAAATTTTTAAAAATATAATCTAAGATTCACAATTTTAAAACACAGGAGAAAATAGTATGAAAATTTTAATGTGCTTTAGTGTTTTAAATCAATAAATATGTCTTATTATCTGCCTAGGTACATGCTTAACTGATTTTCATTAGTATTTGCTAACAGCAGAGGGAGATATTGAACTATAAATTAAGATTTTTTCAGTGTATATCTTTTACAGAATGATTTATAGCTAGTTAGACATTTGATTTTGAACTGTTTTTCTTGAGAAAACACCTACATTTACAAATTTTTATGAATATATTTGCTCCTGAGATATGTTAAAAAACAAAAAAGTATTTATAGAATCTAAAAATTAATGAACTTACATTATACTAATATATCATTTGATATTTTGCTTAACTGTCTCACTTTAAAATGTCAAATAACTCAAAACTTATGCATTTTATGTTTTATTAGAACCTCTGGGGCCGTAAAGCATGATTTTTATACTTAGCAAGACCTAAATGGGTGTCTCTATTCTGTTATCTACTAGCTGTGTGACCTTCAGAAAGTTGTTTTTATATTCTAATCTACTCATCTGTAAAATGAGGACAATAATAATATATCCTTTATAGGGGTTTTTGTGAAGATTAATATATATATATATATATATATATAGAGAGAGAGAGAGAGAGAGACATATATACATACAGAGAGAGAGAGAGTACAGGTGTCCACCAAAGTAAATTTCTATTAAAGATAGTCAATATGCCTTCATTAATGTTCTTAATATTATCATAACAACTTTGAAAATGCAAGAAGTACTTATTGAAAGAGTGATGTATGAAAAGACATACATATACAATTATTTATTATATGAAACCTAAAATATATAAAATAATATTGATATTATACATTTATACTTTGTAATACCTTGTGTCCTGGGGTAAATTTTCCTGATATAACTTACAATAGGAAACATGTGATTACCTTCTTGTTTCTGGTACACAAAAATCATCCTAATATTTTTTGTAATATAGAATTTCTTTTTTATGTTTTAGGTTTTTTTATAAAAGCTGATTATTTATTTTAAAAATGTAATGTCATCAGAACACTTGCCATCCCAATTACATAAGTTTCTTTAAAATGGAATTAAAGAAATAAGAAGTGGAGCATAAGACAACTTTGATACCAAATAAAAACAATATTGAAAGAATGTTATTTAATGACTTCATTTGGAAGTATCAGATTGGTTTTAATTATATTGAAATTAGGAGAACCTGTGGATTTCTTTTGGGTTCACAGTATTGGACCCAACATTCATTCAATTTAGACCCAACATTATTCTATGCAGAATGATTAAACCTAGCTCTTGTTAAATTATGTCAGCTCATTTTCTGATTCCTTTTATTATATTGCTATATGACATAAGGGATGTTTCCATTAATCTCCATTAGAAAAGTGTTTTTCTCATTAGTAGGCCCTACAGATGATATTTCTAACATTTAATTCAGCTATTGGAGATACATAAGTATAAAAAACTGTTTCTGGTAGATATTAGATTTGACATGGATCTATGAGTACAGTTACAACTTTGACAGGCAAGATATGCAACAAGTGGTAGCTATTTCAGACAGAAGGAACAGCTTAAGCAAAGTCAGCTTAAATAATGGAGGAAAGAATGTTAAGGAATCAATTTTAAGTATAAACTAGTATTAGGTTTTATCTACTGTGCAAGGAACATATATGAATTTAACTAGGAGTCAAATGATGTAGAATTTTGGATGCCAGACTGAGTTGTTAAACAAGCAAAAAGATAGAAAAATCCTAGTCATTAAAACATGTAAACTGTTTTAGCCTATTCATGAATTTATTTGCCAAACATTAGCTCGTGTTTCTGAAGTTGATAAGGATAGTTCAAAAGTGGAGGGTCAGGTCAGGCGCGGTGGCTCACGCCTGTAATCCTAGCACTCTGGGAAGCTGAGGCAGGCAGATCGCTCAAGGTCAGGAGTTCAAAACCAGCCTGAGCAAGAGTGAAATGCTGTCTCTATTAAAAATAGATAGAAATTAATTGGCCAACTAAAAATATATATAAAAAAAAATTAGCCAGGCATGTTGGCACATGCCTGCAGTCCCAGCTACTCAGGAGGCTGAGGCAGTAGGATCGCTTGAGCCCTGGAATTTGAGGTTGCTGTGAGCTAGGCTGACACCAGGGCACTCTAGCCCAGGCAACAGAATGAGACTCTGTCTCAAAAAAAAAAAAAAAAAAGTAGAGGGTCAATCTTCTAGGAGAGCCCTGAGCACTTGTGCACATTATCTGAGGCATGAGACAGTGAGATTGAAGTCCTAAAAGGGAAGGTCAAAAGGCCTAAAGACATTTTCTATACACCTTTGGACATCAGGGTAAATTGATATATCTATTAAAGTATACACAGGTGAAGTTTAGTCTATAGGCATTTTCACATATCAAAGACCATACTCAATGGCCAAAACTCATCAATTTAAAACCACATAAAAGAAAATTTCATTCAGAACTGGAGAAGATAGGCTTATATTAGAACTTTTTGTCACATCTTATAATACTTTGCAACTTATAAAAGATGTACTTAGTCCAAATATATCACAGAATCTCCCCTTTACAACAAAGGGTCTATGACTGCTTAAGCAGTATTAATTAATTTTTTCTCTACATTTTCTTTAATATTTGTCTTCTTTATTCTTACAACTCTTTCAGTTCTCTATTCTTTAACTCATTTATGTTTAGGTGTTGAATTGTTTACTTTTCTGTTTCTTCACTTTCAGAACCTAAGTTTCTATGTGTCCAATTGATCAATCTGAGAATATCATTGCAGTGGAGTTGAGGCTACCAGTTTTCTCCACCATATCTGCTTTTATAATCACCCACTTGAGTTACAAAATAAGGCATACCCTTCTCTTATTTATATATCCATCATGTAACAATTGCCATTAGAAAAAGTATTTTATCCCCAGATTGAGATGCTTTGAATTCAATTAATTAAATTTGTAACATTTGGGTAAATGGATGGTTAATGACTTTTATTAACAACTTTGTTTTAATATTCCCTGATTATTGGCAAAAAATATAAAGTGTATGTGAGAACCGAGCAATAAGCCCTGTTAAGAAATACTGTAGACAGGTGCTCTTTTTTCCAATCAAGTACCAAACCAATGGCATACTTTATCTACCAATCTATAACATAACTATGACCAACATGTTAGGAAAAGATATGTGCTATGTAAGACAAGCCCTCCACTATTCTCTGTACTAAAGATGAGCTTGTTGAGTAGTCAGTCTATGGTTCATTCACCTATATTGCATTATTTCAAGGAAGGAAAAATGCAAAATATAACTTTTAGTTCTATATAGATCAATGTGATGTATTCTAATCCAATGAAATTTTAGTGGACATAAGTTATGTTTTGTACATTATTGAACATTTACTCAAACTCATAAAATATTTATTCTTTTTTTCCAGAATATTATGAGAAAATAGAACTGTATTTTAATTTTTACTTGAGAGTAGGTCTCTTGCTCACTCTCATTAGCCACTCAATAATCAATTATGTCACATGAAAGACACAAGAACATGTTATTAGTTTAACTTACCTAAAACTTTCAATTAAAATCATAAACACATTTTTCATAAAGCTCATACTTACTAGTGACCCAATAGCTTGTATTTTCCCTGAAGGGAAAACAAAATTTTTCAAAATTATTTTAGATGTACACAGCAAGAAATATTACAAGAAAATCTATCTGAATAACTTAAAACAAAGGACAGCTGCTGATGGGTAGAAGCATATAATATGAGAGAGCAAATGATATGATAGGACATACCACACATGCAGGCATAATGGGATAAAACAAGGCATAGGACAGAGAAGAGGGAAAAATTAATATTTTTTGAGACAGTAAACAGATAGTTTATAGTGTCTTCAATTTTTTAACTGTTATATACCAAAGGATTGTTTGAATAAGTGCTGAAGAAGTCTCAGATATTAAAAGAATCAAAACTAAAAACAAAAAAGTGAATTCAATTAATTCATTGATGATTTGTGAACACTGGAGAGAGGACTCAGAAAATAACAACTGTAGCAATGTTTACATTAAATTAGTAGAAAGAAAAATTTGAATTATAAAAAATTATCATGGGGACATGCAAGCCGCAATATTGAGACTATTAAATAAGTAATGTGGGTTAAGTAAAAATCCAATGTTAGAAAAAGTGAATATTTACATGGAATCAATAGGATTTGAAAACAAATTGATTGTGGCAGTTGTGTGAAATAGAGAAGCTCTATCAGGCTCCCCAGTAGGGAAGGTAAACTGATATAGATGACAATATAGAAATATAAGATAATGGGCCATCTTCTGGAAGAACATACAGAATTGTTTCTGAAAAAATGCATTATCATATGTAAGGATGCATATTTTAATTACAAAACTAAAGGTGATGTTTGCCTTGTCTATTTTTATTTAAAGTATTCTATATATTAAAGCATTACTTATTTATAACATCTGATCATAGCAAAAGGAAGATGTATATTCAAATGTATTTGCCTAAAATAAATATATGTTCTCTTTCTAGTTAAAAAATTAGACTAATTAAAATTCTAGGATTTTTTTTCAGTCTGTTCTGTTAATCTTATCACTTTATGCTGCTCACTTTTAATAAAATCATCTATTGCTTACATAGTACAAATATATGCATATTTATAAAGTCCACATGTATTTAAACATATAGAAGTAGACTATTTGTTATTTAACTTGTTCAGACATAATAGCTTAAGACAGAAATATGGATTTAGTGTTTATATTTTATTTACTGCCTATCTGGATATTGTATTTAAATATTTAAAGCAGCTATGGTAATATACACTAATGCATAAAAAAATGCCTAAATGTACTCAAACCCACCTATTATAA
Organism: Mirza zaza; assembly: GCA_008750895.1. Lineage (NCBI taxonomy): Eukaryota > Metazoa > Chordata > Mammalia > Primates > Cheirogaleidae > Mirza > Mirza zaza. The sequence goes on along the minus strand of VSMD01057311.1, from coordinate 58,141 downwards.
GTGATATAAGTTGCCCTTCAAATATGGTAATAAAATTAATATGTGAACAGATATATAAATAAAATATATTCTCCCTTAACCTCCAAATAAAATAAAATTTGTGGACCACCAAATGTCTTACCAAGTGTTTCAGTCTGGATTCAACCAGAGAAGTAGAACCTCTAGGAGAGATTGACAGATATATTTGTTATAAAGATAGATTTGTTATTATAAATTTATGACAGCTGGTGAAGCAATCTCTGTAAGTCTGTTGTCTTTGCATTTAATGATAGAATTTGAATTCCACAAAGCAGGCAGTCAGAAGGGAAGTTCACAAGTAGGATAGAAATCATTATGAGCTTAAGCCCCACAAGGACAAACCGAAATCCATGTGTATTCTTTTTTATTCTGATCCATATAACAGGTGTTTTGCAGGAGAAATGAGGGCCTTTTTATCACAAAGCCAAATAAACACACCAACAGATAAACGTTCATTATACTAATACATTCCAATAATTTCCTAATTTTTAAATTTTTTTCAAATTTGGGATACACTATTATGAATTAAATTATAATTTTGTCTTAGAAAATAATGAACCAAATAAAACTCTTCCAACAAATGCTCCATCAATTTGATAGTCATACATCCTGGCCCAAAGAGTTTTAGTATAGCCAAAGGGCAGCTGAGTTCACTGTGCTGGAGTTACTACCAGGAACACATCACAGATGCCAGCATCTCCCACATGTTCTGAACTCAAGCAACTTGTGCTGCTGACATGGTCAAAGTAGTGCTAAATGCCCCATCACTTAATGCAACACATACCTCACTTAGCTGTTCTGGGCAGTGTACAACAGTTCCACATATCCTCTTAGCTCCTCCGACTTTTGGGGACTATTTGCAGAAGCACCTAAACAACTCCTAGGTCCCCTTATCTAAGGATAATGCTGGACTAGATGTGTTAATGACTTGGAGTCTCAATAAATAATTTTTCATAAATAATATCTTTCATCATGTCCCTAAATTTTATCACAACTTTTACCCTACTAAACATTGTATCAAAACTTAATTCCAGCCCCCAGATATTTTCTAAGATTTTTGATATCCAATAGCCCTTAAAGAAATCATGCCAGAAGAAAAGGCCTGTATATGATTGGCATTTGTAGCATTCTTCCAATACATGTATTTTACAGCATACAGGTGATTCACATTATTTGCAATAGTTATGTTTTATAATGTCACTACGAACACTGAATTCGTGAATACTGAACTATTGTTCCTAGGAGAAATAGAGGACTAGGTTTCTGCCAACGTTTGGTCACAACATGACCTCTGGTCATCAGCTAATTAAATCATAACCTTATTTTATGTGCATTACTATTTTAAAACATTGTGTTTCATATATATTCTTGACTCATTAATACTGAACTCATGGCCAACAGCACTATAATTTATGTCTCAATGAAGCTTTTCTAGCTTTTCTATTTTCTCCTTAAGGCACATTATAACTTTTTGTTGCTTAGGAACATTAGACAGCACTTCAGCACTACACTTGGATGACATGTTAAACAATGAAGCCACCAAAAAATGTGGAAAAATATGGCATTAACTTTTCTGTGAAAAAGATACTTATTTACAGTATCAGACCTGAAACAAGAAGGCAAAAATGTCCACTTCTTTGACTCAGATGAGAAAGTGCACATCGACTCAGATTTTGTTGCTCTGTGCATCCATATGTCTGCAAAAAAGCAGCAGCAATGATTTGGGAGTAACAAACATTAACTAGTAGGGAAATTCAAAAAATACAAGATCTGTGAGTACTGACAATTGACTATATTGTTATTTAGTGTTATCACTTATCATAGTTACTCTTATACTTTTTACATATACCATGTCAACAAAAGTTCTCTGAATGAAGAATTTGGAGGAAAGAGACTTTATTCCAGGGAACAGTTTGCAAAAGAAGCAACAAGGTGTGTTACAAAGAACAAAGGAAGGCGTTGAGTTTTACAGCAAAAGTTCCTGCCCAGGTTCCCAATCAGGTCCAGTTATACAAATGAAGAATTGAAACTTGCTTACTTCTGATGAGTTGATACAGCTGAGTTCTGATTGGTCCATACATCTGATCTCTGATTGGTCAATACAACTGGTTGGTAGAGGCAAATGAGCAATGATTGGATGGTTCAGGTGACCTCTGAAAGTCCCAAAGTTAAAAAGATGCTGGTTTTCAGGGAACTCAAAGTCCATGTGTGACCTCTAGTTGGCAAATGGCTGCTTGACTTTTTTTTTAAAAAACTTAGACCCAATTAGCCACTCAGGATCCATTTTGAAGCATTGGCTCTTTTGGGTTCACATTTGTTAAGCAATATGTAAGCAATATGTGGGAAACTATCAATACCAGGTATTACATACCAATCAGCAAGGAATGCTCTGAATATTAGCTATGAACATTCTGGAGTGATATATAAGGAAATTCATGGTAAAGTTGTGACAATACTGCCAATTTAACAATCCCCAAAAAGAGAAACTAACAGAATGTACCTTGATTATCAATAAAAAACCAATTAAATATATACATATATTCTTGAATGCATATAAACATATTCAACAACAAAAAGAATGAAACACATATGTAAGTTTAAAAAATGGTATTTTTGCTTATTTTATGGATCCCCAAAAGTTCTTTATATTTTTGTTTGATATAACACAAAAAAGAACCCTAAAATCAAAGGCTCATGTTAACCCTATCTCTGTTACTAAGCTGTGAGAAAATTATGAATGATTTATTGCTCACTTTTCCTGAATTTTGATTTATTTATGTAAATAGTGTGAGATAATCTCTATAATCGTTTCATGTATAGATCAGTACTTTTAAGAATGTGATATTATAAGAGTTCCAAAGTTGTCCATATACAGGTATTTGTGCATTTATAAAAAGTTAATGTGAGTATTCTGAATTTATAATGTTGTCATAACTAATTTTTATATTATCCATAAGTCAACACAAGTTTCTCAGCTACAAAACTAGTTTACCTATCTACAAGATGAGTAAAAATGAGAAATTCATTTAAAGACCTCAGTATAATGCTAACTAGCAATCACAATTTTAATAAACTAATGATTATGCTTACCATATCATTGAGAGTTTATTTTCACAAATTGTACATACATATGACAAACTTACATATTCATTTTAAAGAGATGATATAAATGGGTTTTCTGAGAGAAGAATAGAAATTGATACCACGGGAGAAGATGTACTATGGTTTCAGCTCATTTAGTGAAAGAATAACAGCATAATTATTAATAGCTGGGAAGAATTCAAGTAACTTAACTACTACATTATGGCAGAGTAAAATAACTAACACCCATAATGATATCCCTGAACTACCAAGAAAAACATAGAATTTAATGTCTTACGAATTTAACAAAAGACAGCAAAATCAAATCCTTGGAAGGATGATAAGAAGTGTGAAGTTGTTATGTTTTTTATGAGAAGGAAGAACTGGGTGATCAGGAAGAGACAGTAACACCACACCCCATTGTCGTGTTTAGTGGACACAGGCTCTCATATGTTGTTCCTGTACCTGTTTGTTCTTCAGATAACCCAAGGATCTGGTGTACACCAATTCCCATTTATTAGTGGATGCCCACCCCTTCAATTACTGATATATATCTATATCAACTATAGGCTTGGATGAAGGTGGCAGGGATGGAAGGAATCATATATATATTATAAAGGGAAGATTATGTGTCCACTTGGAAAATTTCATAAAATATCTGTACTCCCACCCTAGATCAAGAAGACTACAAGAGTTCCTGAAATGCAGAACATATAACATGAATCCTATCCTTAAGGCTTTTGGTCTATATAATACACAGAGGCTCTTTCTTCAGACATAGGGTATTGTCCATTTTGTGTTGCTATGAAGAAATACTGGGTAGATTATAAAGAAAAGAGGATTATTTGGCATACGGTTCTGCAGGCTGTACTAAAAGCATGGTGCCAGCGTCTACTTCTAGTGAGGTCTTCAGGGAGCTTCAAATCTAGGTGGAAGGTGAAGGGAAGCAGGTGTGTCACATAGTGAGTGAGGGAGCAAGGTGCAGGAGGTGCTACACTCTTCAAGTAATCAGGTCTTGCATGAACTAATAGAGCGAGAACTCGCTCATAACCACAGGGAGAGCACCAGGTCACTCATGAGGGATCCCCCTGCCATGACACAAACACCACTCACTCAGCCCCAACTCCAACACTGGAGATTGAATTTCAACATGAGATCTGAAGAGGACAAACATCCAAACTATACCACATATATGAAGTAAGCAGAGTGGAATCTTACATAAACTGACTTCCTCTTACTGTCAGTCTTTATGGCAGCTTGATTCTCATCTACAGAGAGAGGACAAGAAGCACATATGACTAGTATAGTATAACATAGTCATAGATTGTTCTGAGTAGCAGTGTCATCTGCTGAATGAACAAATTCTGAAGCCAAAGTGAAGTGAACAAGTGAAAATCTAAACTTACTAGTTCTGTGGCATTGGACATATTAATATTACCTTACCTTTTTATTATCCCATTTTCCCATTTTAATAGTAGTTGCCTCATAGATTTGTTCTAAGGATAAAATTGTTGCTATATATATATAGTAGTTACCATGATTATAAACGTAGAGTGCGCACAGTTTTATATAAACTTTATCATTATTATTGTCATTATTTAAACATCTAAAGAATGTTTAGAATAGCAAATAATAAAAAAATTAAAAATGTAACATAGTTTGAGTCTAAATAATAGCTTCAGAATGTTCTCTCTTTTTATGATGAAGCTTTATAATCCTTTGGAAGAAAATGCTGAATAATAGACAATAGAGATTGTCAGTGATTCTTATAAATTTATTCTGTAATACTTTGCTTCTAATTATGCTCATACTTGGCTTTTTATTTTTTCTAAAAATATTCTTTACTACAACAGAATAATGATTATGGCCCAGCGATAGAACTATACACACATGATCTACATATATAGAGTAAAACTTCCAGAGTTAGAGTGCTCTCCAAGCCTATTTTTCAGGTAAGAATTTTTTAAGAATCCACTAGAGGGTGCCAAAAGAGTGAAAATGCCTTAAAACAGGACTGATTCTCTGAACTCTTATTAATATTATACAAATATTCCAGGTTAGTTTTAGATTGAAAGTCCTTATTTTCATTCTCCCACCAATCGAGGATTATTAAAATTAATTTCTACTAATATGAAAGATTAATTAGATTTTGTGGAAGATGTTTCTCTATGTAAAGAAAGGAAGAGCAGGTAAGTACTATTTTGAATTGATTAATTTCTTCAGATGGACAAGCTATGTTTTAAAAATTATTAGGCTGCCAAACGACTGTTGAAAGCTGTAGAATTTCTACATTTTAGTAGGTTGGAGCTACAGATAAAAATGACCTACTTATTAGAAATACCTCTTTCACCATAATTATTATTACCTAAAGAAAAATAAAATATTTAAGGAGTATTTGTTTTTCTATGGTCAAGTTATTTCAAACTTACTCTTTGTGGATGAAGGAATTTAAAATCCTTCTTAGTACAAATGGGTGTTTTATGGAGACAGAATTTTAGTTTTCATTGTCCAGGAAAATCTGATATAACATATATGTAAATTTTATTTGATATTTCCTCCAACAGACTGTTACTAGGTCAATTCTCCCTCCTCCCCTCCAAAAAAACAAGCAAACAGTAGCTGTCCATTTAAACAAATATCACTTAATATAATATAGCCATTTTATTAGAATTTAAGATTTTATTAGAATTTTCCTAGTATTCGTATATCATTATTATCTATTACATATCCTAATAGCCTGTGTCCTATTTCAGTATATGGAAACATGACAATTATAGCTAAAACTGATCTTATTTTCTTAAACACAATATATATACAGTATATTATATGTGATATACAAATTTTTGAAATATATTCTAAAAAAATTCAATTGTTTTAGAAGAGATATTAGAAATTACTATACATAAGATGTATACAGTAAATAATAAAAAAGGTATTTACACTAACAAAAATATCCATATTTTTACACTACATTTTTCATGTAGGTGTATAGGGAAGCTGTAAAATGCATTTTTGTGTGTTCAATATAGATTGATTCTATATTTGAATAATGAATAATGTCTCTCCTAATGAATAAGTCTCTCCTGGTCTTGGAGTGAATTATTTATAACTCAAAAGTTTGTTCTCTTAGTTACATAACACTTTTAAAAATGATATATATCAAATGTATGATATCTTATGTTGTTTTAGAGTTTTTAAGCAAGATTTCTGTTTAGATAAAGCCAACCTTATTCAGTGAAATCTGTCACTAATGATTTATTCACTCTCTAGGTGAATATTAATACACAGTGATGACAGTAATAGTTCAGTAATTTTTTTCCATTACTTCCACTGTTATCAAGCCAAAAGTGTAAATAAAATGTGTACTGACTTATCTGTTGAACTGTACGCTTTTATGTCTCAACAAACATGTACCTGACCAATTATTTCTTTCTTTACAGAACATAGATACAGTTGTAATAAAGTATTCTATTTCTATTGGAACAAATGTAAAGTTTGGTACTTAAGTTTATATGTCAACACTCAATCTGAGGTTGCTATTGACATCATTTATATTATTATTTTGGATATTTTTCTTTTGATGTCTAGATGCATTCATATTAAATATGTTGAATGAACAATTAGTGCTTTGGATAGCATATTCTTGAGTGTTATTTGTGCATATAAAATTTAAAAGTTCTTAAATCATCTTCAGGTAGATGATCTCAAAAAATAGTAAAAATATATATATGCATGATATTTTCAATCATGATTTTACAACTTTATTATAATGATATAAGTTGAACTAAATGCAATTGACTTTTTTGTAAAAAAGGGCTGAATATCACAAGTTTTTAAAATTTGTAACTATTAAAATAAGAATGTATCCATTAATGACACAGCAATGAGTAACAAGCAGAGACAGTGATGTATGAGTTATTATTGGCAATAGAAGTCATTCAGGAATTTAAAATCTTTGGCAGGTGGTCCATCAAGCAGATGATCTAGCGCACATATCTAATTCAGTGGTATTTGCCTACTATGATTGTTAATTATCTGAATATAATGTCATTTAGTTGCACAGATATGTTAGAATATTTATTAAGCAACATTTGAAAAGATAGGATAAATTTATTTATTTTTAATTTTTTATCTGGAACTATAGCATTTATTGTCATATGAGTGAAAAAAAAATATTTAAATATATTCTTGAAGAACAAGGACGTAAGTGTCCTAAAATTATCATGAGAGCATACAGAAAACAACTTATTGGACTATTTTGTATGTGTGACACAATCTGGTGTACTATGGAGAAAAAAATTACAAAGTAGGTAGAAGGCCTTCCTTGCAGACCATCTCCCTAAGATCAAAATAGCTCATGGTTAGAATCATTCTAGTGGACGGTTTTCTCTTGCACATTGCTCATTATTCATCATGAAAACATTTCTCAACAATTTTGGCCTGTTTTTAGTTGTCTAGTTTTTTTTTGTTTTTTTTTTTTAAGTTTGCTTAGTCATCCATTTAAAAGTAAAGGGTTGTATGAAATCTCCAACATACTGTTTATGAAGACAAACTGTTCATAGTCCAAGCTTCCAGAAGAAAGGTTTTGTTTTGTTTTATGTTTTGCCAAATTAAACAATGGTATCGGAGCATTTCTTCGTGTCAATAGAACTCAAATAACCAACAGGAAGTTTTATTATAAAACTTCTCTTAGAACAAAGCAATCCCTTTATCCATTTCATACATTTGCTGTCAGGTCAAATTAAGCATAAAGGAAACTTAAGATTTAAATAACAAATTAAACTTTTTGGTAAAGGTATAATACAAAAGGCAGATTTCCTCAATACATACTCATGTGTGACTTGATAAAATATTATATCTATCTTATACATTTCCTCTAAGAAACATAGACTTTTCACTGAGAGAAGTCATGTGCAGTTGACCTTCTCATCTACAGAAATGTATGTATAGCGCTAAAAGGTGAGAAAGTCTTCTATTCTTCCTCATCCAAAAGTTAGCCCCTTAGTTTACAGTTATCAGACCTCAAGAAATCAATAATGATTATGCTCTTACTCTGAAGGAACTGAAAAATATGATTGTAAAGTATTTGGGTCTGAGTCTCTTCCAGTGAAACATGAAAGAGAACCCTGAGTTCCAGATTTGAGAATCAAATTCAAAAGTTACTGTATCACATTATTTTTGAAAGATAAAAGGCAAGAGACTTCAATTATTATTTTCTATGAATAAGATTTATGTAAATAAGTCAAATTATATATTTAAGTAGATTTTACCCATGATTTAAAAATACTTTTTCTTATTTTATAGAAGTTATTACTTGCATATACAATGGAGAGGATGGGAAAACAAAATAATAAACATTTGAGTTCAATTTAAGCTAAGGAATTGCTAGTGAATTTTATTTTTCTTATATGTTTTGATCTTTTAAGTTTTATAATGAAACAAATTTTCTTTTTAAAAGATATATATAAATTTAAAGAAAACTTTCAGTGTGAAATGAAAAATAAAATTTGTCTTCATTAATGTTGATAAAATTACTGCATCAGGGTTTCTACAGATCTGTATGTTTAGGCATTACTTAAAACTATTTATAATATTTTATTATAATGACATTATTATGAGCTTCAGTGTAATCTCCTGACAGTACAAAGCATGCAAAGCCCATAATAATATCTGTTTTTCAAAGATTTGCATTAACTATTTATTTTAAAAGGTGAAATTGATTTAAGATTATTTTTGTCTTTAAAGTTTTTCTTCAAAGAGTGAGACTACCAGTGAATATTTAAAATCCATACACTATATTGTCCCCAAAAGGTCACCAAGTTTTATACTTTTTACCTTCAGAGTATTTCAGTATGTCCCAGTCTAAACCACAGATGGTGCAGAGTTCTCTTCCTGAAAGCCTTTCAGATTCTTGAATTAAACTGAATCTGACATGTATCTTGTCTTTACCTCTTAAATGTGACACAAGAAAAGAGGGAAGATGCTCTGAGTTACAACTGGTCTTGTGTAGAATGAATACTTCCCTTTCACTATTTTATTCTTTTCTCTCTTCTTTTCAGTGCTCAGTTTGGTCTTTTTATTCTATTTGTTCCATATACATTATCAATTCAACAAATTTCATAAAAGATTCATCCAACTAGTCTTTGTGGTCATTGGATATTAAGATGACATCCCCCCCATCTATGAAAGCAGGGAGGGAAGGCATTCCCCTACTCTGGCCTAGTGCTCAATGCATCCCGTTGATTTTAGACGGCTGCTTTAAAACTAACAACAGAGACAGGTTTACTTCTTCTGACTAGTTGGTATTCAAGGTACTTTCATGTTTGTCCTTTAAAGTTGCATACTCTGAAAAGCACAGATATAGTTAAAAGTCACAATAACATATAACTTACAGGTTGTGATTAATAATTCATTACTTGTTAACATTTTCCAATATGGAGCTACTAGAGTAAGGGAATAGATTAGGTGGAAAGGTAAATGAAATTTATCATTTATCACAATCACATGATAAATTTATTATTAAAACTTGGGGGAAGCTACACTGGAAATGTATTTCCCCATGTAATAATTGGAAATTAAAAATATTGTTTAAATAAATGTACAATAATCATTAGCATTATATCCTGCCATAAACATTTTGGATAAAAAAAAAAGTATTGATTGATGTAATAACTGAGGAATTACAGTGGATAAAAACCTAGAGTACAACATATTTATCAATAATCATTTTGACTATACTAGGGTATACTACAATAACATTTGAGGTAATGCTGAGTAATTATCATTATTATCATTTTAAATTAAGTTAAAATTTATAGAATGTTCCTCTAACAACAATTATCCTCCTAGTCTTTTTGTTTCCACCATAAACTTATAGAACAAGTCAAGGATTTTTTAAAAAGTGTTAGTCAATTTTTCTCTCCCTTACTATTGTGTAATTAACCATCAATTTCTGCACTAAAAAGAAAAGATGTAATAGATAGGAAAGGAATTCAAGGTAAAGAACTTCAAATTTCTACTATGTGTATGTTATGGATAAAATAGACCTATTCTCAAATTGGAGGAAATGAGGGAAACTTGTCAATCTACAGGGAATTTACTTACATTTGTCCACATATAGATTTGAACAACTTTTGCCCCAGACTGTCAGAATATTTCTTCTGTGATCTTGCCCTCAAAAATTAAAGAAATATATTTGGAGAATTATTGACTACAGAGTTGAGAGGAAACTTATTCTAGCTCCTTGTTTTTCTATTGGTTAAAATTCTAGTTTATAACTATCAATCTGAATCATTAGATTGATTTAAGTTAACTTGGCTGTCAGCTACCAACAAATTGTGCCAAAGAGTAATTGATTGTCTTTAGTCTCTCTTATTCTCCTTTTCTTTATCTTTATTTTCTTTCCCCCTCCCCTAATCTGTATCATCTCTTTTCCATCTTAAAGCACAAAATGTCATTAAAATAAATGATGAACTCAATTAGTGGAGAATACAATATAAAGTGGGAATATTAGAAATTATCATAAAACTCTTATCTACTTAAATAAATATTTTACACTGAGAATATCAAAACCATATGAATCTGAGTACATAACTGCAGCAATTATTATATAATACTCTAACTTGATATTCTTACATTTTGATGAATTAAGCTACAACAAATCCCCCTTTTTTAAATATAATTTTTGGAAATGAGACCTAATATTATATGAGAGGCCTCTAAAATCTATAGGCAAGAGTGCTTCTAAACACAATAAATACATAAAAGATAACATGTAGTATATCCATGTGAATGTGAGAGGGGTAAGACACATGGAAAGTAGGTAAAGAATGATTATTTTAAAAGCAGCCATTTTGAGAGAGAAGGAATCAGGCAGTTGAGAGTTTCATTAGAGACAATTCAAAAACTTTTAAGAGTTAAAAAACAAGTATTTTTAAAAATATAACCTTTTCAGAAAAAATTCTCTCCAAGCTAGTACCATAAAAATCAGGTTATTATAATTTTTACATATTTATTTAACCTGTTTCATTTTATCTATAAAGATATAATTTTATATTTTTGAGAGTCATAGTGTTTGATTGATGATAATCATTTTGTGATTAAAGATTTTTAAATATACTTTTTAAAAATTATACTGCCATTCTAAATAAATATCATAACTGAAAGAGAATCTCATTTCTGGTTTCATCATTGATCATTAGCCCTAGGGAAAGAAATAATGAAGTATAAAAAATTAAACGGTGAATACAAAAATACAAGTGTTTCGGGAAAGCAGTTCCTATTAACATTTTAACTTTTAATTAGTGCACAATTTCAACTATAAAAACCAGTAAAAAAAAAAAAATGTGAAGCAACTGTAGGCAGCATTCTTGCCGTACATGTGCAAACACTACAGAACTGTGTCAGTTGAGAATTTAACCTAATGCATCATTTAGTTTGCTATAATAACAAAATATATTATTAAACATTTGAAACAACATATTTTCCATCAAAATTCACTTGCACTACATTTGATATTAAAAGGGAGCGAAAAGACCATTTGCAGAAAGAGGAGGAGTTGAGCAGTCCCAAGGTGGAGCTGTCTCATGTGTTATATGACACTGGCAGGCTAAAGCACTCTGATGGGGAAGGGCTTAAAGGCTGAGTCAAAAGCCAAGAAGTCTCTTTATTTACGCCTACTTCCCAGCCCTTGGCAATCTGACTAATAACAAACCGAGCTAACAAGAAAGACTAGAAAAGGAGGAAGGAGAACATTGCTGCAGCTTGGATCTACAACCTAAGAAATCAAGAGTGATCAATTGCAGCTCTGTTAAACATCTTGTTTATTTACTGCATTCAGCAGCTTGCAAATGGTTAACTATATGCAAAAAAGTCACCATAGCTGCGAAGTATGCCGTGAATTTTAATTGGGGGAAAAAAGGACAATTGCTTCAGGATGCTCTAGTCTGCACTCTCTTTGAAATATTTTCAATGAAATGCTCAGCATTCTGCCTTTGACCAGAGGTTTTAACTTTATGAAGCTACGAGAGACTTGCCAAAAAGTGATATTTGAGAAGAAAGTGCGTGGTGGTTGGTGTTTTCTTTTTAAATAAAGGAACTGAATTACTTTGAACACCTCTTCCAGCTGTGCATTACAGATAACGTCAGGAAGAGTCTCTGCTTTACAGGTAAGATGAATGTTTCTGAGCTTTTCTTATACTTATTTTTGCATTATGGCAAAGTGATTAAATTTATATGATTGCTTTCTTAAAAAAAAAACTTTGCATTAAAGGATATTCAGTTTCAGTCTTGCTTATTGGCACAACTAACACTGTAGCAGATGCCTGTTTTCTCTGAGCAGCAGACATTTAGTCTAACAGCTGGCTGTAGAAAAGAACAGATATAATAATATGCCAGTATTTCTTTTACAACATTCAGTTTGTTATTGGAAGCTAAATATGTGTGCTCTGTGAAGGAAAGATCACTTCCAAATTCCACTGTTGAATTTAAAATATAAGCAGAATATTGAATAATTCTTTATATTTGGTATGCTACTTTTATTTTCTGACTTGAAAATATGTATCTTTTAGATATATGTAAATGGAGATTTTTTTACCTCTTTAACACTGTATCAAGTATTGCCAGTATTGAACCACTTTGCAAATAATTATTCCCTAGCACATTTTGAAGAGCAAATAATGTATATAAGATTTAAAAAATGAGAGTTTATCATTTAAAAATTATATACTATTTTCTCGAGATGCTGTGCTTGGTGAAATGAACCTTATTCTTTCTTGGTAATTTATGGAGAAGTAGTTTGAGTGTTTGTAGAAGCTAATCCACAAGTTAAAGACTCCAACTACAAGATGCTTGATTATAACCACAGCCCCCAAAGCTATTTAAAATCAAAATATTTCCCTCTGGAAATATAAAGTCTACTAACTTTTCCTTTATAGGCACTATATTGTCTTGTTTCTTCAGTTGACTTTTGCCTCTCAGAAACTTCATACTATATATGTTTTTAATAAAGCAATGTGTTTTCAGGGAAGGAAAGTTTACTTTCAGGATTATTGATTGGGATCTGGTATGTTTCATATGATTGTAAATTTTGATTAAATTGAAATTTACTGTTCACATTTCAATGAAAAAAAATGAAAGCAATTACCATTTTGAAAAGATGAGTAGTCATAAGATGTGGTGTTTATCTTTCAATTTAGTTTATATAAATTCAAGGTATAATGTTTAAAGGAAGGAAATAAAATTAGATATTGTTAAAGATGCTTACCTTGCCATTACTGTCTTTTAAATGTTGGAATCTTTTTAAGAATTTCTGTTTTAGATGTGTGTCTTAAATGTTTAAGAACTTGGAATTTGTGATCTTATTTTCTTGAACTGTCATTTTTTAACCAAATTAGAGATATCATCAAGTATTTTAATATAATACAGTTTGTTTCAGATTTCATTGTTTGAAACTTTAAGCCTTATAGTAAAGGAGATCAATTGCTTAATTATGTGATGATATTCAGTGCCCTAAAGCCTGTTTCAGTACCTCATTAGGAAGTCATTTGCTAGAAGTTTATATGAGGCATTGTTTATTCTTTTACAATAGCCTGAAATGTGTGTTAAAGATCATTTTTTCTTCTTTAGTTTTTATGATTTTAGCCTAATCCATAGCAGAATGTAAAAATAGTAAGAAATATCCTACTTCTATAATTCAATATAAAGTATGATTTAAGTGAAATTTGAACAGGCACTCTTAAGCTTGTATATCTGATACTATTGTGCTTATACAAACTACCCTAGACTGAATAGTTTAAATAAAGTCCTTATAATGTTCTACTTTATTACATAATGAAAGACACATTTCCCTAAAGGTTTTTAAAATGAATAATAACATTAATAAATATCTTGAGTTGAAACCAAAGCAGGTTAAAACACAACACAGTTATTGGCTGTTATCTTGTGACACTTAGTTCAAAAATAGAAAGAAAATGCATACTACATACATACACACATCTACACACACACACACACACACACACACACACTTTATTTCTATCATTTTTACATCCCCTACAGTTCTATATACTTCTGGCTAATCACAAGAAATGAGTTTTAGGATATAATCCTCTAGTCTTAAATTCATCTATTCTGAGTTAAAGAAAATCAGTGTTTTCAAATATACAACTTTGTTTCATATCAAAGTATTCATGGTCCATTTAGCCAGCACCTCTCTCATCTGTTATAATGCAGATTATTTATGAGATGTGAATGCAAATTATTATATAATATTTTAAATTCCCCTTTACCAAAATTCTATATTTTGACCACAGTGTAAGTGAAAACTAACTCAGAACCTGCCAGTCCAAACATTAGGAAAAAGAAAAAGAAAATATAGATGCATCAAGGTACTCATATTTTCATGGTAGTCAGTATCTTACTTTTTAGAGGAAAGCCTATCATTTTGAAATTGTCAGATTCATCTCTTCCCCGATCCTGCCCACTAAAGTCCCTTGCTATTGCATTTTTATTTTCCAGAATCAGATTTCATCACATGACAACATGAAGCTGTGGATTCATCTATTATATGCATCTCTCCTTGCCTGCATATCTTTACAGTCCCAAACGCCAATGTCCTCAGCCAAAGGGTCTTGTGATTCTCTTTGCAATTGTGAGGAAAAAGATGGCACAATGCTAATAAATTGTGAAGAAAAAGGTATCAAGAAGTTATCCCAAATAATTGTGCCACCATCACGACCTTTCCACCTAAGCTTATTAAATAATGGCTTGACAATGCTTCACACAAATGACTTTTCTGGGCTTACTAATGCTATCTCAATACACCTGGGATTTAACAATATTGCAGATATTGAGACAGGTGCATTTAATGGCCTTGGCCTCCTTAAACAACTTCATATCAATCACAATTCTTTAGAAATTCTTAAAGAGGATACCTTTCATGGACTGGAAAACCTGGAATTCCTACAAGCAGACAACAATTTTATTACAGTGATTGAACCAAGTGCCTTTAGCAAGCTCAGCAGACTTAAAGTGTTAATATTAAATGACAATGCCATTGAGAGTTTTCCTCCAAACATATTCCGGTTTGTTCCTTTAACCCATCTAGATCTTCGTGGAAACCAGTTGCAAACATTGCCTTATGTTGGTTTTTTAGAACACATTGGCCGAATATTAGATCTCCAGTTGGAGGACAATAAATGGGCCTGTAATTGTGACTTATTGCAGCTAAAAATTTGGTTGGAAAACATGCCTCCACAGGCTATAATTGGTGATGTTGTGTGCAATAGTCCTCCATTTTTCAAAGGAAGCATATTAAGTAGGATAAAAAAGGAATCTATTTGCCCCACTCCACCAGTTTATGAAGAACACGAGGATCCTTCAGGATCATTACACCTGGCAGCAACATCTTCAATAAGTGATAGTCGCATATCAGCCAAGACCACATCCATTTTAAAACTGCCCACCAAAGCTCCAGGTTTGATACCTTATATTACAAAGCCGCCCACTCAACTTCCAGGACCCTACTGTCCCATTCCTTGTAACTGCAAACTCTTATCCCCATCAGGACTTCTAATCCACTGTCAAGAACGCAACATTGAAAGTGTATCAGATCTGAAACCTCCTCCACAGAATCCTAGAAAGCTTATTCTAGCAGGGAATATTATTCATACTTTAATGAAATCTGATCTAGTTGAATATTTCACTTTGGAAATGCTCCACTTGGGAAATAATCGTATTGAAGTTCTTGAAGAAGGATCATTTATGAATCTAACAAGATTACAAAAGCTCTATCTAAATGGTAACCATCTGACCAAATTAAGTAGAGGCATGTTCCTTGGTCTCCACAATCTTGAGTACTTATATCTTGAATACAATGCAGTTAAGGAAATACTGCCAGGAACATTTAACCCAATGCCTAAACTTAAAGTCCTCTATTTAAATAACAACATGCTACAAGTTTTACCACCACATATTTTTTCAGGAGTTCCCCTAACTAGGATAAATCTTAAAACAAATCAGTTTACCCATCTGCCTGTAAGTAATATCTTGGATGATCTTGATTTATTGACCCAGATTGACCTTGAGGATAACCCGTGGGACTGTTCCTGTGACCTGGTTGGATTGCAGCAATGGATACAAAAATTAGGCAAGAACACAGTGACAGATGACATCCTTTGCACTTCCCCAGGGCATCTCGACAAAAAGGAATTAAAAGCCCTGAATAGTGAACTTCTCTGCCCAGGTTTAGTAAATAACCCATCCCTGCCAACTCAGACAGGTTTCATTATTGTCACTACTCCTACAACAACAACAAACACAGCAGATACTATTTTAAGATCTCTTACTGATGCTGTACCACTATCTGTTCTGATATTAGGACTTCTGATTGTGTTTATAACTATTGTGTTCTGTGCTGCAGGGATAGTGGTTCTTGTTCTCCACCGCAGGAGAAGGTACAAAAAGAAACAAGTAAATGAGCAAATGAGAGACAACAGTCCTGTGCATCTTCAGTACAGCATGTATGGCCATAAAACAACGCATCACACTACTGAAAGACCCTCTGCCTCACTGTATGAGCAGCACATGGTGAGCCCCATGGTTCATGTCTATAGAAGTCCATCCTTTGGTCCAAAGCATTTGGAAGAGGAAGAAGAGAAGAATGAGAAGGAAGGAAGTGATGGAAAACATCTCCAAAGAAGTCTTTTGGAACGGGAAAACCACTCACCTCTTACAGGATCAAATATGAAATACAAAACCACAAACCAATCAACAGAATTTTTATCCTTCCAGGATGCCAGTTCATTGTATAGGAACATTTTAGAAAAAGAAAGAGAACTTCAGCAACTGGGAATCACAGAATATCTAAGGAAAAACATTGCTCAGCTCCAGCCTGACATGGAGGTACATTATCCTGGAGCCCACGAAGAGTTGAAATTAATGGAAACATTAATGTACGCACGGCCAAGGAAGGTCTTAGTGGAGCAGACTAAAAATGAATATTTTGAGCTCAAAGCTAATTTACATGCTGAACCAGACTATTTAGAAGTTCTGGAGCAACAGACATAGACGCAAAGTTTGAGGGCTTTCGCAGAAATGCTGTGATTCTGTCTTAAGTCCAAATCTTGTAAATAAGTGCCTTACATGAGTGTCATCAATCAGAACTTAAGCACAGCAGTAATCCTATGGGAAAAAAAGAAGAAAAAGAAACTCAGGGATCACTGGGAGAAGCCATGGCATTATGTTCAGGCAATTTAGTTTGTCCCAAATAAAATAAATCCTTGCATGTAAATCATTCAAGGATTATAGTAATATTTCTCCATATACTGAAAAGTGTTTCACAGAAGTCCTCTTGCACATTTAAAAAGGTTGAACATTTAAGCATCCCGAATTTTCTTGAATTATTTTCCCCATGGAGTAAAAAAAATTGGATTTCATCATTTAAAAAATATACCTGTATCTGTAGTTATAATATGTAAGGAATACATTGTTTATAACCAGTATGTATTTCAAAAATGTGCATTGTTTAACATATCTAATTTTCTTGCAATAAATGCAAAAGGAACTGGAACTTGAAAATTATAAATAGTAGTAGTAAAGAAAACAATGGAAAAGTTGTAATTATATAGACCATGGGTGGCCCAAAAGTTTGAACATTTGAAGATTAAACAAATGCCACTCTTATGCTTTCTGAATTTAAAAAATAAAATTGAGTGATTGTTCAGGTGGAATAAATAAGCAATCTTTTTGGTTTTTCTGCACATTTTGTGTAGACAATCTTAATGTCAATGCTGCTGTGAACTAAGGTATGTCATTTGTGCTCAAAGTTTAATTCTTCTTCTTGGTATATTTTTAAAATGCTACTGAGAGTCAACTGTACATATGATTAGAGCATCTATTAAGTTTGCTTTCTTTCATAGCATTAATCCTTTGTAAATTTGGATGACCATGATAGAAATACGTTTCTTGTGGCAAGTAATTCACAGGTATAAAACAAATAGAAAAATTTATTTTATTTTTATTGATGTATACGGATAGATGCCATAAATTAGTAGCATAAGGCACTTCTAAAGGTAAGTGGTTTAAGTTGCCTCAAGAGAGGGATGATGTAGCTTTATTTTATAAGAAGGTATAGCTAGATTTCTATGAAGTATTTATTCTGTACAGTTTTGTATATTTTTGGTTCACAAAAGTAATTATTCTTGGGTGCCTTTCAAGAAAATTAAAAATACTACTCACAATAAAACTAAAATGAAAAGTCTATTTTTAAATGTGTTTTCTTCAATTAGTCTGGCCTGTGACTCAAGTCAGGATTAACACACACACACACACACACACACACACACACACATATAAAGAGAGGTTTGTTTTTTGTATACAAAAAAGTAAGTATCTCGTTCACCATATGCAAAAAGGATATTCAATTCTGGGTACAATTGACACACAGCTGAGCGTAAAGTATGACTAGCAGTTTTCCCTTTCAAGTAAATCATTTTCCAAAACAATACAAATGGAAATGATTTATGTTTCTTCTTTCTAATTATAGAATCAATCACACTGCAGATTTTCACAAGGCAAATGAAATTAATCAAGGTCATCTAGTTCTATTTTCTGAACACCATGCAGACTCTTGCACTGTGTTAGGAACGAACACATTTTATATAAATAAGTACTTTCTTTAGTTTACTTAACAAGATTCCATTGATTCCTGAATGTTCTATTAAATGTTTTGGCCTTTTACCACTCAACTTTCTGCATTAATATCAAAACATACACTATTTCTTTGATTTTTTAATGAGAAGATTTCTTATTGATAAAAACAGTGTGGACCTGTGCTGCATGGTATGAAGACTAATTATGAGCCTAACATGAAATCATATCATTAGGTTTGTCTCTTAAATTTTTGCCTAAGCAAAATTGGAAAGCAATCAAGAATTATATATTAAAAATTTTATTGAAAACTTAAGTTTTTCATTAGTTTTCAAAGTTTGGAAGGATAAAGCTAGGGATTCTTTTTTAGGTGACAGTTCCTAAGGAGATACCAGTATATGTGTTCACATGGAATGCCTAATAGGTATCTACTAAAAAATATTCAACATAGTAGTAAATAGTAAACCCTTTAAGGCATTATTTTAAGACAAGGAGGAACAAAGCAAGGATAGAATTCATGTTATTGAACTTCTCTTACTCAGTTGAGAATCTGCCAATACTTTCTGAATCCAATCAGGTACATAGAGGAATTAGGAAGACTTAAGAAATTCCCATGCCTGAAGGATTCCTGGAATAGATCCATAAATGCAGACACAGACATGCCCTTAACAGCATTCTTATCTTTTGTGTGGGGAAAATATTTTTTAGTGTTTATAGCCTAAAGTAATAATGTGCATTCTTCAACATATAATCAAGAGCAACAAAGTTGTTTATGAAGTCATGTAAGTATATCTCCCAAATTAAAGTAAAATCCTAAATCTGTGTATACTTTAAAAATGGCATAGAAATCATTATGGTTTTCCAAGAGCAAGATATTCTAAAAGTTTAAATTTTTTATTCATTACTCTTTTTCGTGTATTAGTTCCCCTACTAGTTATTGAGAGTTGGTCTTTAACTCTTAAAAGATTTTATGATCTTAAGACTCTCTCAGAACTTTTATTAATTTACTTGCATTTCTTGTTCTTTTTCCTTCCCAATAAGGAAGAACTTGTATTATATTCCTTGTTTGATTATTTACTTAAGCAACCAGCATGGTCTTTTTCAGCAACTAATTGATAGATTCAGAATCCCAAGTCCTATGTCAGTATCATCAGCCTTATTCACATGGACCTAGCCTTTAAAAAAATATAAATTATCTAATTATCGTATGTCTGTTTTTAATTCAAGCAGAAGTTCCACTTTGCTCATTGCACATCAGTGCAAATTTTGACTTGTGTCTGAAAACTAAATTTTTTGTAATATAGCAGTAGTACATAATCATACTGGATAAAATATTTCAAATTCTAAGTCAATCTGTTAGACATAGGTTGTATTAATACTTATTTAACAAATCATTTTTTTCTAAATTGCATGAAATTACTTATTGGAAGTTTATGAAAGTTTTCTTCAGATATCTTCCATTGATCTCCATAAATGGGATGGAAATTTTACTATCTATGTAAGAAAGGATTCTATCAATGATGTTACCCTCTTTGACTCAATCTCTTATGTCATAGAGGAGAGAAAGCCTTTCCTGTTGCTTTAATATTAAATTAACTGCAGCACCATCTAAGCTAACTTAGGGTGCCTCAATACCTTGGCCCGATTAATTCAAAAGGCTTAAGCTTTGATTCAGTATGGAAGAATATGATATAAGTATCCCCTTCTCATTAAAATGCAGCTTTGTAAAATAATGGTATGTTCCCTTCCTCTATTCATATATATATAAATATATATATATATATATATTATATATGTGTGTGTGTGTGTGTGTATTTAATAAAAAAATCCAAAGAGAGCTCACAAAAGTTTCCCACATATAAGAGTTTCTACAAAATTATCTTAGGAGACTATTTTCTACATGAAAAGAAAATTATCCATGTGTATACAAATGCTAACTATTTGAGAAGGGAAGTCCGGATCTCCTGGTAATTAGAAAATGGTTTTACAGTGAATTTGAGGATTCTTCTTTATTTCTTTTCCCTGTAGAACACTTTTATGAAGAAGATGGAGTATGACAAAAGGACAAGATTTTATTGTAAAATAAGACACAGTTACACGTCTTTCTCAGGAGGAGTGGTCTTGTATTTGGCAGCCACATCAAGAATGACCTCATTGATGGGGAATGGACAAATAACTAACAATACAGTATTCCTTTTTGACTTTTGAATTTCTCACATTGTGAAACACAAACATTTGCCCAAACATTCCCTAAAGTTCATCTCTTAGCAATATGTCAAATTAAAAAATAGTATCTAATGGTTTTTTATCATTGAATTATAATAAGACAATTATATTATTAAAATTATATTGTTTAACAACTATATCTTTTATGGAAATAATCACTATTATCTGTCTTACAAAATATAACTAGCTTTTTAAAGGTGAATTTATATTTATTATATATGCATCTATTCTCATCTATGTGTATCACAAAGAACACTACCAGATGTAAAATCCTCTTCTAGCTGCTTTGAAAGCATTATCAAATAGACAAATACTCTTCTGTTAGTAAATGTCTTTCAGTGGATTAGTGAATGAAGAATGAAAACAATTCAAAACAACAAATTCTACACACACACACACACACACACACACACACACACAGGTTCACGTTTTTCCAATTTAAATTTTTAAAATTCACACTTTTTAATAGTGTTCTTTTGTTTCAGAATTTTAAAACATGAACAGTAGGGAAACCTGACTTTCCACAAGTTATTATTTGCCTCTTCACATCTCCAAGGTTTCACTAGGGAGAAAATTGATTATCTGAGAATGAGTAAGTTATATTGAATTACTTGTCTTGTATACAGTTTGGGGCATTTAAATGTCATTTCTTCATATTTGGTTTTATAGATGTCTTGAAAAGATACTACATATGAAAATAATTTTTTTTTTTGCCAAAATGAATTTATTAAATTTTAAATTCATGGTGTTATCAGTTATGGAATCGCCACTAGTGAATGTATGTTAAGTGTATTTCCATCCATTTTCTCAGTGTTATGAGCAACTCAAAGACATAGCTTCCCCTTTTATTATCCTTGCATAATGTATAATGTCACATTAATATATCAATTCATAGTAAAAGAATGAAAGTGGACCTTAGGAGTCTTGATTCTCATAAAATCAGATCAGTTTAAAATGCTACATATGGTTTCATCCATTAAGTCTTTCATTGACATATTTTGGGTCTGTTCCTAGACTATTAAAGTATTTTGGCTTAGAAAATATATATTTGAAGAAAACAATATATTATGGTACAAAAACACAATTTCTAGGTATCACCACATCATAATCCTTAAGAATTCATCTATTCTACATTTTACAAATAAAGGAGTTAAGGATTTGCCTTTCATTATACAATTAGTAAGAGTAACAAAGCCAGAATTGGACCCCTGTTTTATTGCTATTGTTGATTTATGTTGTTTCATTTTATTCTTAAGGCAGTGGTCCTCACCAGACTTCCTGTTATAACCATGAGTATTTATAGGCCATATGGGATCACACAAAATGTATGTCTTGCCATTGTACATACTTTACTTCTGTGTTTAGGTAAGACATTGTGACTTTTAACATTATATTGAAAGAAAAATTAGACATTTAACTAACTTTAGTCATAGATTGTATAATTTTAGATTACGTTAGATGACATTAGTGCATTTTAGGTGCAGCTTTAAAAATGCTGAATGGTTTATTAGATTGGACAGCATGCACATCTGTCAAAGAGAAACTCACTGTGTAGTTTTTTTTTAATTCAGAATAACTAATTACTATTTATCAATACCATTTAAATTTTTCAAACATGATTTTTAAGAATTTATTTTACAGAATAAAATATTAAAAAATTATAAGCAGTTCTAGGGATATTGCATTGATTTAAAATTTCTTCTATAAACAATATGTAATTTAAGTGTTGTTAGAATTCTCATACATGTGGAGATCATGGCAAGGCAAGAGATATTTTCATTTTTTAAAATTTTAAACACCTCTGTCTGAAGTGACCTTCATTTCCATGGTATTGCTTATAAGTTAAAACAGAGATTATGATCTCAAGGAATGTATCATTTGAATACTAGAAAGATAGCTATGTAGTATGAGAAATTTTTTCTCCTTTAAAATATGCTCTTTTTTTTTAGAGCAGTTTTGGGTTCACAGCAACAGAATCCCATATATCATTTCCTTCCACACAAGCACAACCTTCCTCATGACCACCATCCTGCAGCAGAGTGGTGTATTTGTTACAATTGATGAACCGATTTTACACACCACGATCACCTAATGTCCATCGTTTACATTAGGGCTTACTCTTGCACATTCTGTGAATTTTGACAAATGTATTCACATTTAGTATATAGTATCATGCAGAATAGTTTCAGTCCCCTGAAAATTCTCTGAGATTTGTCTATTCATCTTTCCCTGGCAACCACTGATCCTTTTATTGTTTTGATAGTTATGCATTTTCCAGAATATCATAGAATTGAAATCATACAGTTTGTAAACTTTTCAGATTGGCTTTTTTCACTTGGTAATATGCATTTAAAGTTCCTTAGTCTTTTTCATTGCTCGATAGCTCTTTCTTCTTGGCCCTGAATAATATTCCATTGTCCGAATGTACCACAGTTTATTTATCCATCACCTACTAAAGAGAATCTTGGTTTCTTCCAAGTTTTGGCAAATATGAATAAAGCTACTATAAAGATCTGTGCGCATATTTTTGTGTGGATGTGCATTTTTGACTCATTTGAATAAATATCAAGGAATTTGATTGCTGGATTGTATATTAAATTTAAGTTTTGTTTTCTAAGTAACAAACTGTCCTCAATAGTAGCTATGCCATTTTGTATTCCCACCAACAATGAAAGTTCCTGTTATTCCCCACCCTCACCAGCTTTTGGTGTTGTCGGTATTCTGATAGTCATTCTAATAGTCATGGAGTACTATCTAATTGTTGCTTAATTTACATTTCCCTGATGACATGTAATGCAAAGTATCTTTTCATATGCTTATGGCCATTTATATGTCTCTTTTGCCCATTTTTAATCCAGATGTTTATTGTTGAACTTTAAGTTCTTTGTATAATTTAGATAAATACCCTTTATTTGATATGTGTTTTGCACATATTCTCTCCAAATCTATGGCTTGTCTTCTTATTTGCTTGACAGTATATTTCACGGAGCAAAAGTTTTTAATTTTAATTTTCTAGCTTATCGATGTTTCTTTCATGGATGGTACTTTTGGTATTGTATCTATAAAGTCATCTCCATGCCCAAGGTCATCTAGATTTTCTTCTATGTTATCTCTTAGGTATTTTTATTTTTTGCATTTTACATTTAGGTCTATGATCCATTTTGATGTAATATTTGTGAATGGGTTGTAAGGTCTGTATCTATCTAGATTCATTTGTCTGCATGTCCATGTCCAATTGTTCCATCAACATTTGTTGAAAAGATAATATGAAGAATTTTAAAAATGACATATAATTTAAAAATTGATTGTTTTTTTATTTAAACTATATATAAAATGAATTTAGACTTTATATGAAATACTTGAGTTACATTAATGTTACACATTACTGTATGTCTTAGGGAGTATAACATAAGATAGACTATTGCTAAAGATAAAGGCTACTATCATTGGTTCTGAATTATCTGAACCTACAAGAGTGTTGGTGTGAATACAAAACAATAAGTCTAGTAGGACCCTTTTTATTAATAGCTGTGGTCCTACTTAAGGCCTGCATTATCCCTATTGGTTTATATTAATGATACAGACAGCTAAAATTTAGTATTTGCCTAGCAAGAACCTATATCCATGGTAAATGGTTTGCATACACTCAGTTTTATCCTCATATAAAAGCTGCAGGTAATAATGATATCTGCATTTTACCAATAAAGATAGTGAGGCTCAGAAAGTTAAATTACCCAGAACCACATGATAAAAGTACTTGAGCTCACTCAGTTTTTTCTGATTTGGAAAAATTCTTGATTCTACTGCCCTATCAACCTTCATTTCACAATTATTTTAGGAAAGCATTTTAAAATGTGAATATCACCCATTTGATTGGGGCAAATACCATGCTGTTCACATTTGTAAACATCGGACTCTTACCTCACATTTATCATATTGTTTTAATCTTGAAAATGCTTACTTTAGCTTTGAATTATGTCTTAAACCTATCATTGTTGTAAGTAGTAGCACTAATATCATTTCTATAAGTAAAATACGTATTTTGGAAGTCTGAATTATCCATGTTTGCCTATACTTTACTTAATTCAAAATAAATATTTAATGAGACCCTTCTGCAATTTAGAGACTGCAGAAGTGCCTTGGTAATGAGTCTTTATCCAAATACAAACTTGGAACCTCATATTAATAATAGCTTTGAGAACAAAGTAAGTAATAAATTAGAGTAAATTTTGAATTTGATCAATTTAGGTAGTTTCAAAATTAACAACATAATGTTTGCTTTATAACTAAAAATTTGCTTTTAATTTGCAATATATATTTACTAATGTCTTTGGGTTTTTAATGCCACTGCCCATTCCCTTTTTAGGCAGACACATCCATAAAGCCTGCTTTAAGCAATGCTCAGATAGTCTCACTGTAAACAAAGTTATATTTTCGCAACATGTTTCTACATTATGCTGTACATACAGTCATGCCTCTACTCTGTCTTCTGTGCTGTGGATCAACAGCCAATAGCATTCAGGTCACACATAATATATTTGCTGATTATAAGAGTATGCAGGTCAATCTCCATTTTCATACTTTTCTCCCACAGGATGTGAAGGTAGACTCTGCCATTTTTAAAAGCTGGTATATTTAACTCACTGCCTTTGAAGATGTAGGAATGTTAAAGCATATCTATCTACTTTTTCATAGGAGCTTCAGCTATCCTCATTGGAAAAAAAAAGTCCAGGTGGTATTAAAGCAAAGGAAAATGGAGTAGGAAGAGTTTACAGATATCAACTTATAAAAAGTTATAATTAGAGAATGACAAGAAGGAAGTTGCAAGAAGATAAGAATGATCATTTTGTTCTTGCTTCCTTGTACTCTTGGCCCTTTTTCCTCGTTGGTGCTTTTTTCTTTTGTACATTATGTTATCTGTAACCTCCTGCAGCCAGTTTCTGGCCAGAGAACCACAAAAAATCAAGCTCTCTAGGCCCTGGGACCGTGCATTTACTCCTTTATTCTCTCCCTAAGTGGATTGGTCTGTTTCTTAGCATAGTCACTGTTGTCTCCAAGCAAAAAAAAATCAATAAATCAATTTAAAATAAATGAATAAAACAAAACAAAAAGTTCTCTTCATTTTAGCTACATCAAGATGAGTGTTTTAGTAGGTTTAGCAATTGAAAAACCAGAAACAGCTGTAGTGAGTGGAATTTCAGATTAAGCAGTAGAAAAGCCATTTCAAGAACATAGAGAATATACTTAAAAGAAAGTGAGCCCCCATACTAATTAAAATAATAAAAATGAATAAATAAAAACTATCTAAAATAAAAAGAGTGAGCCACAGGCTGTTTATACTCATAGCATAAATTTTTCTTCCATATATTACTTGACATAATTCTCCGAACAGATAAGTTTGTTAAGAATAATTCAGTGAAGAAACATGTGCCTAGTATAACCCAACAGTACTAAAGAACCTTGGATCATCAACATTTTGAAAGCTTTCAAAAACCTGTTCTTACACTTCAGAGTTTCACCAATTTTCAACCAATGTACTATTTCCTGCTCAAATCAATCAACTAACAATTTCCTTTCTCTAAGATGTATCTGAGTTATGAACTCAATCAATTCAATAACTATATTCCTAAATTATAATATAATTATAAAATAATATATCTAGTATGGGCGATATAATAGTAAGATGATATGAAAAGAACATTGGCTTTAGGGTCAGAATAATATGGGTTCCAATTACATCCTAATTACATACTATATGACCTTTAGCAACTTATTTAACTTGTATGAGTCACGACTTTTTTCATAAAGGGAATAGTAACTTGCTTTTTCAGGGTTGATTTAGGACATATTAACAGATATCAAATAATCTCCTCTGCTTATACATGTTTAAGAAAGTTTAGAGATAGTATAGTATTGTGATAGTGTAAAAGAGAAAAGACTTGGGTAAAGTTAGTATTGGTAGCTAAATTTTCTGAATTCCATGTCTCTTATTTGTAAAATGATAAATGATAATAATATTTCAGTAACTTTGATATTTTTGAAGACTCATTGAGGCACCCCTATGTGAAGTAATTTTGTAAATAAGTCAGCAAAATATACATGTTCATTTTAGTATCAATTGAGAATTCACTAGCTCTAATTGTTGGAAAGTTCTATCTTGTTTTCAGCTCCAGTATTCCTTCCTAAACATCTAACTCCTAATGTAATTTATCTTCTATGTGATAGCTCATCATATAATTTTATAATTTAAGACTGTTTTATCTGTTTTTGTTTTCTCCCATAGTAACTCTTACCTATTAAAAATGCCAGTTGTTTTTCTCCCCTTACACATGGCGTATATGTGTGTGTGTGTGTGTGTGTGTGTGTGTGTGTATATATATAGAGAGAGAGAGAGAGAGAGAGAGAGAAATAGAGGAAGGAAGGGAAAGCATCAATTCATATTGATTGTTGTTTTTATGTATATATATACAGCGATTTGCTAATGTGTTCTGTAAAATGAAAACTACTAACAGTGTATTTTATCTGGCCACTGCAAAATAAAAATACTCTTCAATTGTAAGCTCCAATTCTACAAATGCATATAATATTGCTGCTTACTTTTTGGCTGATATTGTACTTACAGTCAGTTAAATGTCTAAAATACTTTTTAACAACAAAAGTTTTTAGGTCTTATTTATCCCATCTTATACATGAACAAAGGGTTTAAGTGTACATTTCTTTCTATGAATTGTCATATCATATGGTGACCTTAAAATAAAACTGAAACCAAGTCATTTCATTTGAGAGTAACTAACAGCTTTAATATGTTTAATGTGAGGATGCTAAGAGGACATCTATACTTCATGGCAAAAGAAAGAAAAAAGAATACATTCTCCAATAATTAGAATTTTCTAAAATCCAATTTAAAGGGCATTCTAAATTGTTGGAGGCATTCAACCAAATATTGGCAAACAATAAGACAAAACATTAAATGATTGAAACTTTTGTCCAAGGTCGCTTGAATCCAACTATGTGGAACTCATGGATATGGACGGTCAATTGTATAGAATCTAAAACAGTCAAATTCATAGGAGCAGAATAGAATAGTGTTTACCAGACTGGAGAGGATTGGGAAAATGTTGGTCATAGGATACAAAAGTTTAGTTAGAGATGAGGAATAAGTTCAAGATATCTATTGTACAACATGGTGACTGTAGTTCATAATAATGCATTATATACTTAAAAATTCCAGAGAGAACAGATTTTGTGTTCTCAACACAAAATAATGATAAATATGTGAGGTCATGGATATATGAATTACTTGATTCAGCCATTCCACAATGTATACATGTATCAATGCATCCTGTTGTATTTCATAAATATATAAAATTTTTATTTGTCAATTAAAAATAAAAAGTAAATTTGCACAAACCACAAAAAATTTTTAAAAAACTAAAAAGGATAGGAAAAAGACAAAGAATGCACAAAATCTGAAAAGGAAGTTGGAATAAAGACATAATTCTCATTCTTTTTCTATTCAAAAAAAGCAATATAAATTTTTAATTTACCATCTGATTTTAAATGATTGGGTATGTTTTTTATGTAATGTATTTTTTAAATAAAATCCTTTTTCTTTTTATGTCAGTTCATATGACAAATACATTTCTTTATAAAGCATTTCTTTTGTATACATATTTAGATGAAAACCAGAAAAAACATTCACAAAATTTATAAGGAATATAAGAAATATATGATAGGAATATGAGAATAATATGAGGAAAAAAAGTATAATTCACAAATGCTACACTTAGTGAATTAGGAATATGTTTTCTTCCAAATAGAAAAGTTGCCCACGCTAAAGTTAATGGAAATGCTTTTGCTGCATATAATACCATAAAAATTGGAAATAACTGATCTTTAAATCAAAGAAAATGGTATTCTCCCTAGCTCTCATATTGAGTTACATAATTATGGAATACAGAATCCATCCAGATAAGGAGTAATGATTCAAACCATAATCTGATAAAATGTTAGTCTCAGCACTTTTAAGAACAACATATTAAAAACTGATGCACCTATCAATAATGCTCATGCATATACATGTTAATGTAAAAGGGCATGTGAAATAATCTCAAAGTTTCAAAATTATATTTCTGCAGTTATCATGTCCAAAAAAACATTACCATTGACACCTATAGGATTTAGGATAAGATAATTTTCAAATCCACATCTTACAACATACCTGAATGTGATCTGACTCCAGTTTTACTACAGGGTCATAGTTCACCAAACAATTTCCTGTTGCCTTTGTTAAAGTTAATACTATGTTTTCTGTATTCCCAGAGCCCTGCTCTGCAAAGCTCCAGATTAAAGGGATACAGGATATTTGCATTTCTTTAGCTGATTTTCCCCTCTGCAATATATTTTTTCCTTTCCCCTGGAGGAATAGAATTCTAAAGGAAAATAACTCAAATGACCTTGCCCTTTTCACTTGAAAATTAACTTCTCTGATAATCAGTCCTCTTTTGGCTTTGGAATTTAGTAAAATGATAATGCACTGACATGTAATTGTGTAATTAGTAATAAATTCAAAAGAAACAAGAATTGATCTAAGTGTTCATCACAAAGTATTCAGTCTTTCAAAAGCATTTTTTTCCATTACCCATTTCTCGAGTGCATGAGTCACATATACTTATACCAATGAAACATCAAAAGAATAAAAATAAAAGCATTCAACACTCAAACTTTTGTGTCTCACTCCTAGGAAGAGAAAAACTGACACATGAAGATAAGTGAAGATTTTATTTGTAGATCTCATTTGAAGAACAATTATTTGTTAAAAAATTTAAAGGAACATAATGCATTGTCTTAGCTGGAAAAAGCAGTATGTTTGTAATTCACAGAGATTACAAGTTCTTGTGAATACTCTATTCCTTAAACATTATGGTTATGATCATCAAAGAGGAGAGATTCTAAAATGTAAAAGAAAAAGCAAGAGGACAATCAAGTATCTTACTTAAATCATAAAGAGCTCAGAAAAAATACAGATGGAAGTCAGTATATCATCAACTCAACTGCATGAAATTTTAGAGAATTTTTCAATTACAAATTCAAAAATTATCATTGTGAGTCAGAATTTAATTCACTGAGTGTTTAGTGTGTATGAGACGATTTATAAAGTGATATATGTGACCTACAGTATAAAGGAACTTCCAGTCTTTCATTATTTTGACAAAAAAATAACATGGTTAGATGAAGTGAATCTATTATTTCAAACTTAATTTTAGTTCATAGCATTAATTTTATAAACAAAGATAAAATCATAGCTGTTAATAAAACTGCCATTGACTGTGTCATGTTTTATCTCCCATTTCTTATCCAGGATTGAAAGTGCCATAAAGATAAACAGAGATTGATAAGAAAGGAAGTATAAACATACAGATAATTAGTCTGCGAACATTTTAAAATGAATCATCCTTTTTCTAAATAGTTTTGTCAAGATATCTGGCTAGTTTAAGTAAAAAGTATGTAGAAATACTGAGTGTTAAAATGGAAAGTGTATACAGAATTCAAAGAGAATAACTATTTGCAATGGACAAGAGATATGTTTCACCTCTATAAAATCCAAAATAATTCAAGTTATTTTCATGAATTTTAAAATTGTTTTAATATTTGATAAAAGTACAAAAGGCATTGTTATCTAATACTTTTAAAAGATTAAAAATTATAATACCTTTTAATTGGAAAGAGCTTTGAAACACACTGCTATTTTTACCATAATCAATCTGTTATATAGAAGGTATAATGCCTCTTTTATTTCATTTTCTTAAATTCTGAAATCAAAGTAAAATTCTTTAGCAATCTATATACCTAATGCAAGCTATTCTGTCTCATTTACATTTAAGCAACACTTTCTTTACTGGTAGATTGCTATTGTACCTGTTTAAACAGGTTTTTCCATTTCTGGCTCACTATTAAAGCTGGTATTCTGTCAATAGTGACTGAGGTAACAAAGATCTTGAGAACACAAGCTAATTGTGTCAGACAATTAGAACCACTGGGGGTAAAACTATGAATAGACGATTGCACATTTATTCAATTATTAAGATATTCCTCACACACATCTTGAAGCTATTCTCTTTTAGGCACTTAAAACCTTTGTACATCCAATGTGGAAAAAAAGGAAAAATGGGCAGCATTGCTGGGAAGTGTTGTTTATGAGGCTCTGGATTTCAACTGCAACTTCTACTCAAGTAAGTACTTTTATGACTGGAATTTTATTAAGAACATGTAGGAACCTCATATGCCCCTAGATCATGCCCCAACCTAGATAGTAAGTGCTATGTAACAACTTGCCTGTGAGCCAGCTAATTAATGTTTTATTAAAGTATGCTGACATTTTCATAAAATGTTTATGCTGACCACATTTGTAGGATATTGTGAAGAACATTTGATCCATTCTCACTGTCTAATCAACATTTCTTAAAATGGCATAATGATATTTTGGCTCAATTCGCATAACAATATCACTTTCTGTTGCTCACAATTTTCTCTCTAAGATATCTTTCTTTTTCCAACTATGTGAAGAATTCTGGCGATTTTCAATATATGCTCAGTATTACTATATTCTCATAGAGGAAGCCTTATGTTTTACTTATACTTTAAGCTATTTACTGTCCCCTCATGATAGAATTAATACATACTATTTTTTATTTTCAAAGAAGCATGCTTATACTATACTTCTTTATTTTCCCATTTTTATTTAAATATTAATTTAAGCATACTTTATATATCAGTTAGACCAACTGATCATAGTAACATATCTACATAATGAATTATTAGAAATCTGAATAGTATTTGTGGAACAGAATTTATTTTTCTACAGGTATTTTCTGACATTTTAATATTTCCAAGATTGTGAAAGTTTGATTAAATTTATCATTGGAGCTTATCAGTTTGATAAGTCCAGATCACTTTACTGAATGAAAATAATAGGGCTAGGTATTATACAGTATTAAATGTTAAAAATAACAAGGTTTTTTTCTTCCAACAACATTCCATTTTATAAGTGAGACATAGCATACCAACCAAAATACATAACCAATTATGGTTAATTTTGTATAAACATGCACTCTATGCAGTGTCTTTCGAATTTTAGCTTTAATAACAATTGTAAAGAAGTAATGAATATTTTCATCCAGTGATTGTGGAACAAGTGATCTGCGGACCACAACTGGAGAAACACTGGGGTGAAACAGTGGAATCAGGGAAGGTTTCTGAAAATGTGAGAAAAAGTGAATATGCAGGATTTAGATAAGTGACTCTGAAGAAATGGCAAAAATAATTACTAGGTATATGGCAGAGATCTAAGAAATTATTTAAAAAATTGATTGAATACTTTATAAACTATTCAGAATTTGGGTAATGACTGCTGACATGGAGAAAAACAAAAGAGCTTAGAGAAAGATTCATAAGTTAGTGATAATTTTTAATTATATTTATTAAATTTGGGATGCAGGAGAAAAATGGTAGTAGATCAGAATAATTTCCAAATGATTTCTGACCAGTTTTTAAAAATTAGATTATATATATTTGAGCACTTCATCCAAGTGTCCTTAACATATCTCAAAATTTAACACTTTAAAAAAAATCTATTTTATACTTGTATTCAAGGAATCAAAAAATTGACCCTTCTCAACTTCCCAAAACTCTCTTTGATTGTCTCCATCTCTTTAATTTGTTCTTCAGGCAAAAAGACCTATAGATTTTCCCCTGAACATTTTGTGCACATTCTCATGTTGTAACTTTGGTTCATATTATTCCTTCTGTCTCTGAAAGGCTCAGTTTATGCACTTTCTTCTCAATGGATCATGCCTCAATATCCCCAATATTCTTCATTAGATGCTAGGATATATCGTCTCATATTGTTATTTTTTCTCTTTTGTATTATCCAGATGTCAGAAAGTACATTTTATACTTCCTTGTGTTCCTACGTTGATGTATGGTAGAAATTCAAACATATTTCAATACTTTTATAACAGATATTTTTTGATCTTTTCCAAACTTCATTCACAGTTTAAGACTACTAATTTTCCTTTTGCATATGAATGCTGTTAAAAATTTTTATTCTGTATATTAATTGCTGAGTCCTAATTCTCAAAGAAATAATATAACTTAGATGCTACCACTAACTTATTTCTAAGAGATATTATGAATTTATTGTCAATATCATGTAATCTACATTCCAAAGTCTAATTATTGGAATGAAAAGATATAAGTATTCTATAGGAATGTAATTAGTCATTACATATAAAGCTACATTTTTTTCTGAGAAATTACAATATTTTTGTGACGATTATTTAAGACAATAGCCGAAGACATAGTTATGTATAATTGTGTTCTATTTACCTAAACTGTTGATATTGTGTGAGGAAGGTGCCTATTGTCTTACAACTTAAAATAAAATTGTCTATTTTGTAAAGTTATTAGGGATGGTGTGCTGCAGTATATTAGTTGTTAAAGAACTTCATAACCAAATCTGTTCTATTATGTCCAA
The DNA here is from genome assembly GCA_008750895.1 of Mirza zaza. Taxonomy (NCBI): domain Eukaryota; kingdom Metazoa; phylum Chordata; class Mammalia; order Primates; family Cheirogaleidae; genus Mirza; species Mirza zaza. Next base: position 24,633 of record VSMD01057311.1, on the reverse strand, counting down.
GGCACATATTATAGTACCTATCTTATAATGTTTATAATGCTAGATAAAGATTTTGATTTATTAACATAATACCTTCAGATCATTACAGATTGCTGAAGATATTAGTGAGAAAGTAATATCCACTCCCTCAACTGTTTTTATAGGCTCTAGACACATGCACACACCTGCCTTATTTATAAACTATTTTTGGAAAAATTAAAAATAATCTAAGGACATAGATCAAGGGAAAAATCTTTTGTGAGTTAATTTTTATCACTGTGGTTTATTTTTTTATTCTTTTTTTTTCTTTCAGCATATTGCAGGGGTACAAATGTCTAAGTTATATATATTGCCTTTGCACTGTCCAAATCTGAGCTGTAGGCATGCCCATCCCCCAGATGGTGCACACTACACCCATTAGGTGTGAATATACCTATCATTTGAAAGTCTTTTCTATTGTTTGGGTCAGATTGGGCAAATTTAACAAAGATTACAATGAAAAATTTAGTTTAATTAGTTTCATACCTTCAGTGTTCTACAATTGTGGCTTACACAGACACACCTACCCTCTGTGAAAATACATGAATATAGGAAAAATAGAAAATGTCTTCAGAAATTGAGTACACTATTATTCATGGACAGGTTGAGATTTGCATTAGTGGGAGTGCATTAGATTATTAGATTAGATTAGATTAAAAAATTTGGAGACAAAAGTAGAGAAATAACAATGTATTGAAAGAATTAAAGTAAATAAGGAAAAGACATCTTTTCAAGTTATCTATAAGCAATAAATAGAGATTATGATGTATATATTTTTATCTGTAAGAGGTTAAGCCATCAAGTAAAATAACACCAGCTTTTGTATCTTACTAAGAAAAATCATATTAATACTATATTGACTTATGATATTGAATCATAAAACCATCATAAATAACAAATATATTTTTCTGTATTTATTTTCATTTTCTTATACAGTTATGGTGTAGTTAAAGGACATTAAAGTTCTAAAAACTGTGCTATGAGGATTTTTACATAATATTTTTTTAAATTTTGCTATACATTTTCTTCTTATTGTGCAATGTCCTAACTTTAAGCGATCTGTTCTGTGATGAATCTGCTTTTAAAATAATTTAGGACATTTTAATTTTCTACCTAGGACCAAACATTTTTCATATTTATGAGTGGTAAATTACAGTAGACTCTTAAGATGTATCTTTAGTCACAAATTTTTCTTTACAAAGTAAAATTTGTTTTCTTTTTGTTTGATTGTTTTTTGTTTTGTTTTGTTTTCATTTAATTAGTAATCATCCTAGTCATTTGGAAAAGTATCATCAAGAAGTGTTCTTTATCACAAAAAAATTACAAACCATTGACATAATCACCTGGATTAAAGTATGTATTTGGAACACTGTTGTTTTGAGAAGTGTCAATTAGTAAATGTAGAAAGATACTAGGAAGAATTGTACTGAATAAATACTACAATGATTATTTTAGTCTCCCTTAGCATATTGTTTCTTTTTTTTTTTCTTTTTGTGGGTATTGTACTCCAGATAATTTTTTATTTTCTTCTTTTATCTAAGTATCTCATAATTGAAGCACCACCTATACTGAACATTCTTGATATTATAAATTAGAATGTTACTTTCATTTATTATAATATCATAAAGTAATAACTGCTGACATGGATCTTGGGATATCATTATCAGTCTTTAAGAGTGATAATGCCTGTGAAGAGAAGTAGAGCTACCTTTGGTTTTTAAATTAAATTTTTATGGCAGCAGGTCCTTATCTATGATTATGTTCTTCTTATAGAAGGTGTAATTTCACAATATTTTTACTTAATTTAAAGTTGATTAGCATTTCTTTTTCTTGTTTTTTTATAGTTTCTAATTTTCTTATTAACTAACCTAATGATTCATGTCTGCCTCTAACAGTAGTATCATTAGGAGGCACCATTTATCAATGATCACTTATGATTAAATTGGCAAAATATACCTGTTATCCTGGCAGCAATTTATAAATTTATTAAATAAAATATATGACTTTTCCAAATTATTTTTAATCTCATTGGAATTATAGAATCAGTATCATTTTAATTCCTCAATTTAAAAACTCTAAAATCTATGTCCTTAAAATATAACTATTAAAGTAATTTCCTCACAATATTATTATAAATATTAAAATTAAACCTCTCAATAATGTGTTAAATATACTTGCCTTCTATTTTTGAATAAAATAAATCTATAAAAATAAGGCATCTTATGCAGTCTGCTACGATGTAGGAAATATTCTCAAGGAGAAATTTTTCAAGTTAGGCTTTTTTTCAAAAAATATTATTTCTAGCATGCTTTACTCTCAGCTTTTTATCTATACTATGATACTAGTCTTCTGATAGCTTTATCCATGTCACTCTTGCTTCTGCACAGCATTTACAATGAACTTTAAAATAAATTCATTGGACAATTATGGTTCCGAAGGTTAATTATTATTTTTTGCAAGATTTAATGAGTTCATAAACAAAGTCCCCTTCCTCCTACTTCAATGTGTGACCAGATGTCTTGATCTATAACCTTCAGACATTTTACATGTGATGCTCTCTCTTCCAGGATGAGTCCTCTTCTTCTTCTGGGGTAGACAAGGCTTCACATTCACTAGTCCTAAACTCAGCCTCACGCGATGCCCTATACTGGACAAAATCATTAGGTGTATATACTTTCATAACATTTTCATACTCTTTTTTAGGCATTTATGACACTTGTAAATTTATGCTTATTTGTGCATTTGCTTGATTAAAACTTCTGTTCCACAGTAGAGTATGAGTTCCATGAGGTCAGGTCATTTCTTTTCTTGCTTACCATTTTATTTCCACACAAAGCAAATATATATCCTAGACACTGAATATGTGCATAAACTTAGAAGCTTAAAATTAATTAATTAATTACTCACTGTTTCTGTAGTTCAGGAATTCAGAAGCAGATTAACAGCAGGGTTCTGCCTCTGGGTCTCTCTCATCAGGTTACAATCAAGATACTGGCGAGGGTACTGTAGTTTGAAGGCTGAACTGCACCATTTTCTATGTAGCTCACTCTTACAGATGTTGCCAAGAGGTCTCAGTTCCTTTCCATGTGTACTTCCCCATGACAGGCTTAAGGGGTCCTCATGCCATGGCAGCTGGCTTCCCCAGAACAAGTGATTCAAGAGGAAGAAATACGTATACTGCAATGTTTTTTATAACCTAGTCTTGGAAACCACACACCGTTATTTTCTGAATATCCTATTAGTTACAGGATTCATCTCTATGAAAGATGGGAGGAGAATACACAAGGGTGTCAATATCAGGAAGCAGTAACCACTGGAAGTCATTTCGGAGGCTGATCACCGTAGACTAAGATGATTTAACAATTATAGTTAACAACTGACTGCAATTAATGATCTAATTCTATCAAAACTTATATGTACTATGTTTTTCCTATATATGCATATCTATGATAAAGTTTATAGATGAGGCATAGTTAGAGACTAACAGCAATAATTAGCAACAAAATAGAACAATTATAAGAATTTGTCAGCATCACTACTCCTGCGCTTTAGGGCCACTGTTAAGTAAAATAAAGGTTACTTGAACACAAGCACTGCCATACTGTGACAGACTATACACTAACCAAGGTGGCTACTACATGACTAACAGGGGGCATCAAGGAGAAGAGACAGCATGGAGACTCTGGACAAAAGCATTATTCATGTCCCAGGCAGGATGGTGTGGGACTGTGTGAGACTGCATGAATTAGGGACCTCACACATCTAAAAACAAAATGTGGCTTGCCTTCTTTTTTTGTTGACATTTTCAATGCAATTTTCTTCAAAGACATTTCATCAATACAAAACTATTTCAGAGTTAGGCCTGAGATTATCCTCTTCAGGATCCATAAATATCATAGCACATGCTTCTGGGTACAGGCATATTTGTTAAATGGTCCAGTTTCTTTGAGCTAGTGGTTCTCTCTAATGCTCTGGTGCCACGATGTATGAAGCATCTGTTACTATTTATCAGTGGCTAAAAGAATTTATGGCTTTCCATTAATAACCTGGAAGAAAGACTATTTATTCACTCAGATGGCAGGTCCTTCATGATTACAAGAAGCACGAAAGGATAGAGAATGTATTTTCAAGGGAGTAAAGCACAAAAGCAAGTAAATGACTGAGAAATAAGCATGAAGGAAAAGGGAACTCCCAGATCCTTGCATTTGGAACTCCCTCTTAGCATAAGGAAATAGAGTATTCTTGAAATACTTTGTAGTTAATATATAGTGATATATTAATTCTGCCCCTTTGTTTATAAAGAGTTGCTACATATATAATTTTAAGGTGTTTTCAGTATTTTAAAAAAGAATGTTTTTATAAAGATAAAGGAAACATGGAAGTTTCATTCTTGTACTTAATATCACTACGGATTAACTTCTAGCTACTTCACTTTCATTTAAGAGTGTGTTAAATTTTTGAGAGGTTATACACACACACAGATTTATCTGGCTGCCAAAATTCAATGCATTTTAAAATCATAAAATAAGCTAACACTGAAATGGAGAAATAATGGTACTAGAATTTTTTACCTTATAGAAAAACAATTTCTCATTAGTGGGATGTCTTTGGCTATACAAAACTGGTTCAACTTTCAAAAATCAATTATTGCTATCATTCCATGAACAAGCTAAAGAAGAAAAATCATATGATTATATTAATAGATGCTGAAAAATTATTTGACAAAATCAAGCAGACATTCATGATAATCACTGTGAGAAATGTAGGAATAGAGGGGAACTTTCTCAACTTCATAAAAAATACCTAATGAAAAAACTTCTACAGCTAATGTCATAATTAATGGTCTATAACTAGAAGAATAAATAATTAAAACTATCTGTGTTCACAGTTGATATGATTGTTTATGTAGAAAACCCCAAAGAATAGTAAAAATAAACAAAACAAAATCCTGGAACTAATTAATGGTTATAGCAATGTTTCAGAATATGAGGATAATACACAAAAGCTAACTGCTATGCTATAAACAAGCAATGTACAGTAGGAATTTGAAATTAAAAACCCAATGTGATTTACATTAGGATTCAAAAATGGTATTTAAATATAAATCTAACAAAATATGTGCAAGGTCAATGTGAGAAAAATAATGAAGCTAATGAAATAAATCAAAGAAGGTTTAAATAAATGCAGAGTTGTTCCAGATTCATGAATAGGAAGACTTAATATTATTAAAATGTAATTTCTTCCCAACCTGATGTATAGAGTCAATGTAATTCTGTGCGAAATCCCGGTAATTTATTTTGTGAATATCAACCAATTCTAAGATTTATATAGAAAACCAAAACACCCAAAATAATCACTGAAATAATAACTTAAAAGAAAAAAAGACAACTGACATTACCTGACTTCAAGAATTATTATAAAGCTATAATAATGAAGACAGTGTGGATTCGTAAAAGAATGGACAAATAGATCAATGGAAGAGAATGAGGAACCCAGACATAAACCCAAAGAAATATAGTCAACTTATCTTTGATAGAGAAGAAAAAGGAATTCTACAAAGAAAGAAGAGTCTCTTTAATAAATGGTCCTGGGTCAACTGGACATCTAAATGCAAAACAATGAATCTAAACACAGACCTTATAACCTTAATAAAAATGAACTCAAAAAAGGAGCATAGAACTAAATGTAAATTCAAAACTATAAAATTTCTAGATGTTAACGTAGAAGAAAACCTAGGTTTTCCTGGGGTTGGCAATTACTTTTCAGATTAAATACCAAAAATATACACACCATGAAAGAAAAAATCAATGTTTGACTTCATTAAATTTTCTTCCTCCTTTGCAGAAGCCACTGTTAAATAAATGAAGAAAGAATGAATAAGCCACAGACTAGGTGGAAATCTTCGCAAAACACATATCTGATAAAAGATTATACATAAAAAAAGTAACTCTTAAAATTCAAAATTAAGGAAAAAGAAACAAAAATAGGTAAAGCTTCTAAGCAAACAAACACCTCACCAAAGAAGATATATAGATGATAAATATGCATATAAAAATGCTCAATATCATATGTCTTTATGGGATTACAAATTAAAATAAGAGCAAGATACCACCATAAACCTATCAGAATGGCTAAAATTGCAAATACTGACAACCCCACATGCTGGCAAGGATGTGGAGCAATAGGAACTCTCATTCATGGCAGGTGGGAACAGAAGCTAGAAGAGTCATTTTGTCAGACAATTTGACAGCATCTTAGAAAACTACACATAGCTTACTATTAATATATAATCCAGCAATTGTGTTCCTGGTGATGTTTACCAAAATGATGTGAAACTTTATATCCACATAAAAGCCTTTACATGAATGCTTACAGCAGCTTTATTCACAGTACATACACTTATGACTTCTGAAAAAGATAAATGTCATTTCTATCTGAAAGAGCATAACAGAAATAATAGATGTAGAACTTCAAACTTAAAGAGTAATATATTGATCAAGTATTTGTGTTTTTCATTGCAAGTGGTATAAGGCAGGAGGGACCCACTCATTCCATGTCTGAATTACAAAAAATTAGAGATAACCAATATATCCTTAAATAGGCAAATAGATAAACAAACTGTGGTACATACATTCAGTAAAATATTCAGCAATAAAAATAATCTATCAAGCCACAAAGACACACAGAGGAACATTAGCTATATATCACCAAGTGAAAGGACGCGGTTTGAAAAGATTACGTATTGTATAATGCCAACTATATGACATTCTGGAAAAGGCAAAAATATAAAGACAGTAAAATATTAGTGGTGACAGATGGTTCAGGGGAAAGAGGATGGATGAACAGGTAGAACAGGGCATTTTAAGTCAGTGAAACAATTGTGTATGATACTATAATGTTGGATACATTAAATAATGCACCTATCAAAACAAAAAATTTACGACACAAAAGGTGAATCCTAATATAAATGATGGACTTCAGTTAGAATAACATATCAATATTGGCTCATCAATTTTACTAAATGCAGAGCACTAAGGCAAGAAGATAATAACAGGGGAAGCTGTGTGGGGTGAGAGAGGGAGGTCTACAGGAACTCTTTACACTTTCTGCCAATCTTTTCTGTAAACTTAAACTGCTCCAAAAAAAAAAGTCTATTAAAAATATTTCATTCCTTTCTAGTACTTCTAACAGATTTAGGCTCTAAATAATAGTTATAAAGCAGGCCTGATTCTATTATTTATTCTCATAATTTTTCATCAACAAAATACCTTTGATTAGAATAAAATTGTGATCTACAGAGCAATGACAAATATTAAAATTCTTTAACACTTTCTATTAATAGGTAACCTTGGTATAGGTGTTTTTTAATACTCTTAATTTTTAAAATACAACTATTTTTAAAGAGGCAGGTTAATCACTTAAGATTTACTAATTATCAGACTTTATTAGTCTGTTAATTAAAGGTAAAATATTGTGAGAATGTATTAAACATGGTTTTAATGCTGTATGAAATCTCTTGACTTTCTTTTGAGATCCATAGTATTCATAGAACATGGAAAAAAAAAAAAAACTGCTAGGTTGATAACCAGTGGGATTGTGTGTTGACAGAGGGACAGCTATTTGTTCTAACTTGAATTTAAAGACATCACTGGATTAATGTATTTAATTCTGCTGAAGAGGAAAATAAGTTGTCATCTGTGCAGCATAGTAAGTACAAAGATCAAATAATATCCAGAAGAGGAGTCACAAAAGTTCAAGAATATCATGTAAGTGTAGACGGTAAAACATACACCCTTTAAAGTAATAAATACAATTCAATCTTTAGAATTATCACCTGGGAAATAACAAAGACGTAGATACAATAAGAGAAGATAAACACTACTGAAAAGCAAAACAAAAAAGGACATAAAAACTTTGTTCTATCTTTATAGTACCGAAAGTTACAAATACCACATCAAAAAGATGAATGGTTATTTGACAAAATGAAATCAAAATCAAGAACAATGAAATTACAAAAGGGCTCTGCTGTTTATCATCGAATCTATTTGATTAAATGTCCAAAAGAACAACTACTTAAGGTCATTTAAAAATCTGTATCTATGTAACACAAAAAGCAGTCCCTTCCCCATCCCTCAGAAACCAAATTATGCATTCAGCATGAGCAGGAATACCATTATTTTCTGCAGAGGTTCAGGTTAAGCAGTCACATCTGTGGACAGATTCAGAGGAAGACTTAAATCACAAAGCCAGCAGATTAGCAGTGTAAATATTCCAAAATATGATGGAAACCTGTCTTACTCTGATCTCCTTTTAAGGTTTTTGTGACTTGAGGGGAAATGAAAAGAAAGGTTAAGAGAATGCAGATGGTATGATGATATTTTAGCAGCAGAAATAGCCTAACAAGAGTCTAGTGAGAGGTTCAGAGAGATAAAGTATATAGCACAGTGCTACAAACATTGCAAGAGAAGACTGTTGCATTGTTTGAAGCATAAACATAATTTTGTTTAGTTCCTGTTTTGTTTTTGTTTCATGAACAGTATAAGACATACCAAAATAAGTCAAGTTTATTGGTAGAGTCCCCTTTTACATTTTTATACTTGATCCCTTTTCATCCTCCCTCCTTTCCCCAACTCAGAGAAATATTCAGTTTCCTCTTTTTATTGGTCCAAAATTGTCTCTCTCCATTGCATTCAATAGTATTTCTGTGTACTCAAATTAAAAAAAAAAAAAAAAAAAAAGAAAGAAAAACTCAATTTTGGAATCCACTTAGTGTCAGTGTTAAATTTAATAACAAGCAAGCATTAATTCTATTTTTTAAAAGATAAAATTGAAACTAAGAAAACTTAAGAAATTTAATTTTGAGCAACTTATGCCAGAAATAAAAGGAAAAATGTTCAAAGGCAAGTCATCCTGGGCTTAAAAATCACACACCTGGCCATATCTGTAAATAATCCCTTGTTCCTTTCTCAATCTGTCAATGCTTACTTGAACATTCTTTACTTATCTAACCTTGACAGAGTAATAAAATATTAATTTATTGATTCTTATATAATATTAATTTATAATGCGTAGTATTCTACTTTGTAGGAAAAGAATGTGAATTAAAGGGAATATTTGAAGAAAGAATAATGTTCTGACTAAAATTTTAAAAAAGGCATATAATACGCTGGATGTGGTGAAATTGAACATTTTGTTTCCTTACAATCAGGAGGAAGGTTCTCTCCTTGTTGAGAACTTGCCCACATGTGCCAAGACTCTCTTGGTGAAAAATAATCTTGAAAGCCCTAAGGCTATTCTCGTTTTGACGTCAGAGAAAATAAAAATATGACATATATGACTAGGCCCAAGACTGGATCTTTGACACAAATGTCTAAAAACGTTCTTGGTATATAACTAGTTAGTTATTATTTATTGAATTCATTGAGCCAAGGTTTGTAGTTACTATCCAAACTTTCTTCTTATTTCAGGGTCATTCCTGTACTAAATTGCTAAATCCTCATCCAAATGCCAAACTTGTACATATCCCAAGAATTGTATTACCATCTTACACAGTTATGTCTTTTAAAATATTGGTATAAAATTAGAGCCCCTTAAGTCTAATTTCTGTTTTCCTTCGAACTATGTCTATAGTCATTGAAAAAATTCCTCAACCACTTCCTTCTACAAATCTTAATTTGTAAAATAAAGTGTTTATGACACTGAATCAAATTAAGAACTTCCATTTTCTTTCTACCTGGAAACCATGGGATATATTATCTTCATGGAATGAGGACAGTGCCTTTTTTGTGTTGTCAAAGTAGCAAATTCTCTTTAAAAGCAGAGGTTGGACAAAATCTGCACAGCATCTCAAATTACTTGAGATTTACCTAGCATACTGTTCCTTTTTTGTAAAGTTCCATCAGTGTGAGTTTTCACTGTGAGGTAGATGGAGGTGAATTATAGGCCAGAGAATAGCAAACAATCACAGTTGGAATAAGAAAAGGATAAGCCACCCACAAAGTAAAAGTCAAACAAGCCTCACCCATTTTATTGTTGGTTCTATTAGCAAAGGACATTCAAAATATTTCTTAATCTATATCTTTGTTTTCAATCTTAGCTTTAGAGACAAAACGATTTGTAGAGAAGTATCTTAAAAGGTTTATAATAATACCTATTTTCTTAGTAAGGAAAATAGATATATTATAGTGCCAAATAAAATTTTAATGTCTTTCCCTGGCTATGCTCACATCAGCAAATATCTAAATGCTAAAATGGTAAATTAGCATATAAATGTACAGCCAAATTGGTTTCATAAAACAATCACCAAGTTGTGCCAATTGTTAAAAAGTCTAAATACAAGCCATGCTGATAAAGTTCACAGTAAATTGTGAAGTATATAAAATCAAGTTCTTTATAATAATGAATCATTGAAGTAACAGCCTTTCTTCCCTAGCAGCAGGATATAAAATTAGGAGATAGAAAACTATCCTGATTAACATTTATTAAGTTCAGAAATTGAAATAAATGAAACATTTTACTCACTAATTTTCATAATTATAAAAATGGATATGATAGAGATACCAAAATAGTGGGGATTCTTATCATTAAAAATTTCAAGGAAATGATTATGAAACTTGAAAAATAGTCTCCCACTATGAAAACATTTAATATCACTACATAGAACTATTAACTCAAGTTTTCCAAAAGATATCATGTGCATATCTCTTGAAAACATTAAAAGATAAAGTCACTAGGAAAATAATCCTAATGTCTAACAAGAAAATAACAGAATTATTTCATTAACTGAAAGTAAAATTTTAGAAACTCACTTTGAATCATTGTTCTCCTGAAAACTGATATCCCATTAATGATGGAAATGGAATCTTTACTTACACAAAGTCATTCTGCCCGATAAATTCTACTTCAATTTAACTTCTATAACTATGAATTCTTCCAACTTATCAAATAAATTTTAATTTTTAAATTTTTGGAAACTATTTTTTTCAAACTATTTATGTTTGGCTTCATCTCTCTTGTGATTTCTATGCCACGTGAGAACAAGTCTCCCAGATATGCTTAATGTTAAGTACATTATGTAATATAGTATTGGAGTATACACTTGTTTTACAAACCAATGTGTATTTTGAGTTTTTAATCACAGTGGGTGAAAAATTATGAGCCTTGAAGGATCAAAGAAGAGTGAAATCGCTTTCATCCCTCTCAAAAGTAGCAACTGTTTCAGCAAGGGGAGGGGTATCCCTGAAGCAGAAGTTTTTGGAATATTGTTAAATCCATTTACTATTTCTTATTTATTGTCTCACTTGTCACATAAAGAGACCTCACTAATATATTTATGCCAATACATATGTAAAACAGAATAAGCATGTAAGATTCTTAAAGAAGGTATCTTTAAATTGAGAAATGCAGATATTTTCCATTCTCTCTGATGTAATGATATCATTCAGAAAAAAAATGACATTGGCTTAATAGATTAGGAAAAGTGTTCAACTATTATATTCACTTGTTTCCATGGGAATAAAACACATTCTTTATTTTGAATTACAAGTGTATCAGCAACAAATTCAGGATTTCTCCAAATAATTCTTGAAATAATTTATTGCTGTTTTTCTATTTACCTAACAAGGCCAACAAATTCATGACTTCTGTTGTTTAATGGCTTCTGTTTATTACCTTCTCTCAGTGTCCATAAATACTTGAGAATCTTACTTTTCTGTTTTATATTAAAAATTTCCAATAGTGAGAGTGTGACTATAATATCTATTTCCATGTGGAATAGAGACTCCTATTGAACAGAGATCTCACATTTATTACATAAACCATCAGCCCGTGCACAGTGAGCTGCCCTTGTATGAGCTTCCAATGACTGGTATACATGGTGTGAAGAAAGTAGTATTATCATATGTTTTAAAACATGATAGAAATAACTAACATATTTTGAATGAGATATCTATACATTTTGTAGAGACTTATATTTAAATCATTAAATTATTATCTTTTACTTGCTAGTAGTAATCAGTTATAATGTTAAGAAGGTTACAATAAATATTAACATTTAAATCACAAAAATTAATTTTAAGATTTTTACATAGTTATATAAATGTGCATATTGCAATGATTTATAAATATACACATAAATTTATAAATAATATATAAGTACAAAAACAACTTATTTACATTTAATGATTACACATGTTCGTTAAACTTATAACAATGACTCTCAGTCTTTTGATGCCTAAGTGCACCTAAGAAATATATTCCTATTATTTAAGTCATAGTAGAAGAGTGTAAATAACATATTTTGGGCAAATATATAATTGTCAAGTAGAAATTGAAGTAATTCATTTCCAATATGAATTTGCTTCTATTAACAGATTCTGTATTAATCCTATAATTGGTCAAAAAACTGTGAGTGTAAGATCTCAAAAATATTGTTGCCTAGGAAAAGAATCAGCCATGAACAAACTAATTAGGGCACATGCTACAGTGCAAATAGATGGAAAGCAAACTTCCTGACATACTAAATACAGACAAATTCATTATAACCAATGGAAACTAGACTTTAAGAACAATTAAAATTGTAGGTGAGAATTGAAGTGTAGTAAAACACCCAGTATGAAAATTTAAAGAAAGTACATTCTGGGTAAGAAAAATAGAGAAGTAAAGAAAGTAAGGATGGTTTCAGGAGGAAAAATGAAATTGTCTTATTAAAGTGCAGAAAGTAGTGGTAAAATATAATGTTGCAAAAATAATTGTGTCTGAAGCAATTATAACCATTCATTCATTTAGCAAATGATAATAAGTCATCTACTATTGACAAACATAATCTAAGGTAAATGAATAGTTGTGGGCCAAATAAGTTATCACTGTTGCAAAACAAATATTAAACAAATTATTAAGAATAATTACCACTATAATTTCACTACAAAGAAAAAGTGCAAGGTGTCAAAGAAAGCCCCTAAATGTGGTAAAATGACCATATTTCCCTAGTTTATTTTCTTAATCACTCTTTAAGATTCACAGGCCATACTTTCTTTTCTTTTCCTACCTCCAACAACTTCCTCAAACTCACACTTGATGAATGTCCTACCTTTTTATTTCACTGAGAAATCTCAAAGGTGTGCAAAGTGTCTGAGGCTGGAGGAAGCTTGATGTTTTCAGTGGTCTGAGAAGACCCTTAGACTAAAGTGTATGAGTCAAAAGGAGATTGGTGTGTGATGGATGAACTCAGAGCAGGAGGCAGGAGACAGATTGTCCAGGAAATGCCATTCATTTATTAGTCAACTCATATTTACTGAGCATTTACAGTAGGTCATGTACTGTTCTGGTATTGGGGACATAATAGTAAACAAGATGGAGATTTCTGCTGACATGAGTCTTAAATTCCAATTGGCAGAGTAGGAAAGTAAATGATTAAATTTCTTTAAAATATTACAAAATACGAAGATAATTTCATAGTGCTATGAAACCTAAAGGAAATGAAGAAGGCAATGTGTCATAAGTGACCACATTAGGATGTGGAGTAGGAGATAACAATTTAATTGGTGAGGTTAGTCCAATATGAATTTGCTTCTATTAATAGATCTGTCTTAATGCCGTAATTGGTCAAAAAACTGTGAGTGTAAGATCACATGTAATTTAAATGAGGATAAAAATTCAGACATGCAATGAATAAAAATATGTCAGAAAGAACAGTAAGAAAAAATCCCTTTATGAAGTGACATTGGCATATTTAAAGGAGAGAAAGAAGGTAAATATGCTTGAGTTATTGTAAACCTTGAAGAATAAGGTAGGAGACTGTGTAAGAGCCACATGATGTGGGGCATGATTATTTATGGGAAAGTGTCTGACTTTTTTCAATGTTCAAAGAAGAGTCACTGAATTATTTTAAGATGAAAAATTTCATGTTCTGAATTATAGTTTTAAAAAGACCAGTTAAGAGGTTTTTGTAGTAGCCTAGGCAAAAAACGATGTTGCATTAAATTCTAGAGGTAAGGAGGGTGATAGAAGAAATTTTTTGTTTGGAATATATTTTGTAATACAATCAAATGGAGTTGTTCATAAAAAGGAAGTGGGGATTGAGAAAAAGGGAGACATCAAGTACAGGGGCTGTTTTGCAGAGAAAGAGCAGGATGATCTTATTTGCATGAGTTAAGCTTACAAGACATTTAGACATGCAGATGAGGAACACAGCTGACATTTAGAGCATGAAACTGGAGTTTAGAGTCTGGGTCAAATTTTGGTGATGTGAAAACATCATTGGTATAGATATTCATGAAATTCAGATAAGAAGAACCAGAGCAAAATTATAGACAAAAGAATTGATACTCAATTTAAACCTAGAGGCTTTTCAACATCATTTATTTTTTCTGTTTATTTTGTAAACTTCTATTCTAATGCTGAAAGAGATAGGCTGTTATTGTATGTATTAGCCAGTGGTCTTCAAATAAACAGAACCAATAATATATACATATATGTGTGTATATATGTGTGTGATGTGTGTGTGTGTATATATATATATATATATATATATATATGAGACAGAGGGTTTATTATGGGATTGGCTCACACTTTATGGAAGCTGAAAAGTCCCAAGATATACCGTCTGTAATCTGGAGAACTAGGGAAGCAGGCAGCATGGCTCAGTCCAAGCCTGAAGGCCTGAGAACCAGAGAAGCCAATGGTGTAACTCTCATTCAAAACTGAAGGTCTGAGACTGAGGGGTCACTGGTATAAGTCCTACAGTCCAAAGACTACAGAACCTGATGTTTTGATGTCTAAGGGTGAGAAAAGATGAGTGTCCCAACTCCAGGAGAGCAAGAAAGAGTGCAAATTTGCCAATCCTCTATCTTTTTGTTCTCTTTGGGGGTCCTCTGCTAATTCAATGGTGTCCACTTGGGTGTGGGGAAACCTTCCTTAGTCAGTTTACTAATTCGAATGCTAATCTGTTCCAGAAACACTTGCAAAGACATAACTCCCCAAAATGCTTTACCAGCTATCTAGATATCCCTTAATCCAGTGTAGTTGACACCTAAAATTAAGCATCACACTATATAATTGTCAAGCAAGGTTTGACATGATTGAGATTAAGTATCACACTAACCTCTTTGTTAATACAGCTAAAAAAGAAGTTGTAGGGAATCTGAAAGGAGACTGAGAGACTGGTAGTCCAGAAGGTAAAGAAATGTGGCTCAGACTAAGGTGATGGCAAAAGAAGTAGTGATAAAGAATCAGATTTTAGATGTGTTTTGCAGGTAAAATCAACTTAATTTTTGGACTGATTAGAGATAGGTAAGATATGAGAGAAGTAAAGCAGTTAAGCATGATTCCAGTCTTTTCAATTGACAAATTGGAAGGATGCATTTGTCATCACCTGAGATGGATAATACTCTGAGTGGAATAAATGTGTTAAACTCAAGATGCCTCATAGATCTTCAAGTACAAGTAGGGATTTGGTACTATAAGTCAATTCTGCAGTTCAGGAAAGAGGTGTAGATGTGAAATATGAGCATTTATATGGTGTTTTAAGTAAAAGGAAAAAAAAAAAAAACATATATCACTAAGGCAATAGGTATAGAAAGGGAATATAAGATAACCAAAGACTGAGTCTGATAGCTAGCATATAAATGGTCTGAGAGAAGTGGTAGAACAAGTAAAAATGAGTGAAAGAAGTATGGTTTCTTGACATTCATATTAAATAAGTAAATCACAGAAGAAGGAGTTATCTACTGGGTCAAATGTTTCTTACAAGTTGAGGACAACAAAATGAGTTTAGGATTTTCCCATGGAGAAGCCCTTGCCTGATAACATTGATAAGCAAAGCTTTTGAGATGTATTGAAGAATAACATCTAATTGGAGTGATCTTAAGAGTGAATGGGAAGGAGGAATTGAAGGCAATACCATAGCAACTCTTTTGAGAAGCGCTATTGCAAAGAAGAGATAAGAAATGTGGTATGGGAGTTGACATAGGAATTGAGGTGGTAAAAAAATTAAATGGGAAAATAATGACATGTTATGTGCTGATGTGAATGATCTGCAAGAAAGGAATAATTTGATGCTACAGGATGGAGAAAGATGACTGAAGCATTGTTCTTAAATTGAAATTAGAGATTAGATAACAGGTGGGGGCTAGGAATAAAAATATGAATGTCCTCAGACATTACAGGTAAACATTACCAGGGCATTTAGGAGGTGCCGTTTGAGTTTTGTCAGATTGAATTCAAATTTATAGCAACAAGTTCACTTTGACAGCTGCATCAACCATTGTTCAGTTAGTTTTTTTTTTTTTTTTTCCCAGCATATCATGGGGCCACAAATGTTCAGTTACTGACTCCTGCTACAGAGTGAGAAAATATTTGGGATTATCAGTTGTAAGATTTTTCAATTAAAGTACAGAAGAGTAACAAAATCCAGGAAATTTGAAACTGAATGATTGAAATATTGGACTATGGGTTGCTAACTAAAAAATGAGGCCAACAGGACCTGGATGGGTTGGTACACAGTGAAAATGTAGAAGAATCAATGAATTGGAAGTTTCAATCAGAATATTTGGAATTAAGTAACCACAGAAGTTGGTCAGTACAGGAAGGAGCTGGTGGGCATATTAGGGTGTTTGAAATTGAGGTTTTTGGAGATATCGCAGTTGCAGTTATCCCCCACGCCCACCTTATCAGCAGTTTCTCTTTCTATGGTTTCAGTTTCCTGCCATTAACTGCAGTCTGAAGATATTACATACAATAGGATATTTTGAGTGACAGACGCACACAACATTCAAGGAACTTTTATTATATACAGTATGTTATTATAAT
The DNA here is from genome assembly GCA_008750895.1 of Mirza zaza. NCBI lineage: Eukaryota > Metazoa > Chordata > Mammalia > Primates > Cheirogaleidae > Mirza > Mirza zaza. Next base: position 7,809 of record VSMD01057311.1, on the reverse strand, counting down.
TATTATTTATTAGTTATTAATGTTAATCTCTTATTGTGCTTAATTTATAAGTTAAGCTTTATCATAGGTATGTATGTATAGGAAAAAACATAGTATATATAAGATTTGGCACTTTCCAAGGTTTCAGGCATCCACTGGGGGTTTTGGACTGTATCCCACACAGATATGAGGGTACTACTGTATTGATAATAATGTCAAGAGAAGAACACTTTTAGTAATTATAATTGATGGGAAGAAAGGTCATCACAGGGGAGAGAGTTAAATAGTGAAAGTCCATATCTTGAGCAGATCACACTTGTGGACTGATGGTCAGAATGCTTGTGAAGAGGGCAACAGTAAACTGAGTGCCAGAATTTATAAAAACAGACAAAAAAGAAGTATCCAGAAAGATGGTCAATGATAGCAACAAGGAAAATAAAGCAGAGCAGTTTGTTGTCTCATAAATTTTTAAATATTGCACTTTTTTGAATTAAGAGTAAAAGAAAACCTAAAAGAAGCAGCAATGGGGAACAAGTTGTGTACCTACACCTGCTTCAAACCCTGAAATATGTGAAGGGTTGTAGAAAAAGAATATGCTTTGCTTAAGGGGGACTAATGGAGGAAATAAAAGTATCTTCACGTCTAACCAGGGTTCAATTAGAGCAATGCAGAGAAAAGAACATTTAGAGAAGTGAGGCTACAAGTAAAGGAATAGAAAGCTTTAGTAACACAGTATGGGATGATAGAATCACATTGGGAGATTTACACAACAAAATGAGGATAAATTACAGAGTGAGGAGGTTTATTTATTTATTTTCAGTAACTGTGTTAAAATGGGAAGGGAGGCATTATAGGATTGGTCCAGACTATTGCCTAATTGTTAAAAAAATTTGAATGTATTTAAGTAAAATTTTACTCCATTTTACACTGGAGATCTCAAAATTTGATAATAGAAACTAATATCTTCAAACTTCTTTATTCGCTCTCCTGAGGAAGAGAAAAACTCTCTAAGGGGAATGAAGGCATACCAAGTTTTAAGGAAATTAAGTTTCCAGATACTCAACTTCTTCGCAAATTGATATATAAGAGAAAACAGCTTTGGTCAAAAAATCATGACAGTTCCCCGTTCCCATCCCTTATCACAAGCCTGTTGCTCTCATTCACAAAAGAAAAACAAATTTATCCTCCATTTTAAATGCTCTTCTGATGAGTCCCTATCTCCTACACTTAGCTATAAAAGCATTCTGGTGTGCCAAACAAAAAGAAAATCCATACTCCTAGTGTTATGAAGTTTTCTTTTAATCAAGAAACTATGATCCTGTGATAGGGTTTATATTGTCCCCTGATGTATAAATTAAGAATGAAGACTCATGTTATAACTAAGATATTTCAGTGTAAGCTGGAATGTTATGAATACATGTATATTTATGACTGAGGCAGCACAAGTATTGATAAGTTCCATTCAAAGACCTCAGGTTTTCCATTCTCAACTAATGTCAAAGAATTTATTGCTCCTCATGGAAAGTCCCTTGAAAATAAACCAGAGAGATTGTTAGGAAGAAATATTGAAATCCTACCATATTTTTTCTTTTTCCTTCTGATTCACAAACCCACAGCAAGGCTCTGTGTTTCTTGTTTGCGCTCACTCTCTCTTTGACTTAAAAGTGGAATATTCAATCTTTGTAAAAAGATTTTTTTTAAGTATGCCAAGAGATATTAATGGAATATCAAGACCATGCTCTTTGCATTTTTATCTGTCTGCAACTTTTAAGGGTTTAGTAATGTAATTCTCCCATTACTGTAGACAATGTTTAAATTCCCCCCAAAATTCATGTATGAAAATCCAAATTCCCAATATGATAGTATGAAGATGTGGGACTTGGGAAGGTGATTAGTTTATGAAGGAGGAGTCCTCATTAATGGGATTAGTGCATGTGAGGACATCTGCTAGTGCTGTGATTTAGAACTTTCCAGCTTCCAGAACTGTAAAATAATATTTTTTTGTTATATATAAGCCACCGAGTCTATAGTTGTTTGTTATAGCAGCCCAAATAGAAAAAGACATTTGTATTGTATTCTGTGTGCTAGTTCTATATTTTGCATAATTTCAAGAAGGAAGTAGGTAAAAATATGTTTACTTCTCACAAATTTTATTTTTTAATAAAATAACATATTGTAAGTACACTTTCATATCTTTAAACAATTATTCAAGTCCATAAGAAAATTATTTCTATTAATATTTGGTTTTTTTGTCACCAGTCTCCTGATTATCACTGGCAGCAAGCCACATTTCTACTAGTTTATTCATGCAATTTACTTGTATATTAACCTAACTGGACTTTGTGAATTCTGCTAAAAAATGTACTAATAATTAATATGCCTTTTTTAACTTTATATTTTCCAGTGTCCCTAAATGACATTTTTTGTTGATGTGTGTTATTTTTCACAAAAGGTTTCATACCACTACTTCAAACAGGAAAAAAGGCATTTATGTAACTGTGAAAGACAAAGAGCAATTTTGAGTCTAATATCTACTACTTCAAAAAACCAGCTGTATTTAATTAAGTTCAATTCTACTCTCAGATATTACTCTCTGTTACTAGTCCACTCGAATACATAAATAAAAAATCATCTCCAACTATTAAATGATGATACATACATTTCCATGAAATTAACATATATTAATATATATAAATATATAAAAATCTGTTTATGAGGTTTTATTTTTACTCTAGATTTTTCATATTTAAGAAATAAATTAAAGTACCTAATATAAGTCATTTTTTTAAGTCATGACAAATCCTTCTTAATATATTTCTGAGAAATCGAGAAAGTAAACTATTCTAATAAATAGGTAATAAATCCTTTGCAATTTTGTTTCAAAATTAAAAGAACTTAGTTGAGGTATCAATTGATAATTAAAAATACTTTTGGCTATAGATAATGCTGAAACATAATTTTAAAAAATATAAAATCATAATCATAGCACAAATATGAAATGAACTTGTAACAAATATTTTATTTATCTCATTAATTAAAAAGGAAACCAGTAAAATGCTATGACCAACTCAAAGGGGATGTGAGAAGATACGATATTTATAGACAAGTTAATAAATAAATCTTAGGATAATAATTTGAAGTAAGATATAAAACTGATAAATTTCCTAAAAGGTTCATTTACCTTGGGTTATCTGTATGACTGGGCAAAAATTATTTTCATTACTAGTGAAAAATTTGATATATTACCCCAAAATAACTTCACTAAATTTGGGGACTTTAATCAACAGGAAAAACTAAAAGTAACTAACTACTTTCCCCAAATCCTTTGGAAAATTTTTCAACCTACAACACTGAAAACATATGGCACCCACCTCTGGCCTTCTTGAGATACTGTTTCTAACAATGATCATTTAATAACCAGAATATAATTCAAGAGAAGTGCAAAGAAATGAGTGATATCACTAATATTTATTTATATAAAACCATTTTATATTTTTAAATATAAAAAATGAAATAAATAAGAATATAACTTTTTAAAGCTAACGGAATGAAATATTAATCCACAAATACCTGGACAGACTGAAAATCAAAAGTTTCATTGGTTTCACTTTGAGATACATTTCCAACGAACTGGTCAAAGGAAACTATTCAAGGAACTTAAATTCTTCTTTTATATGTATTTTTAGATGTATGTGATACAGTGATCAATGGAAGACTTACAAACATAAAATGCAACTATGTAAAATTTTTTACTATTTTAGAAGCAATTGTTCAGGTAATTTTGGAGAATATTAAAGGATTTGTGGGTATTAATTTATTTCATATTTGGATACTTTAAAATAACTAATTGTCATACTTTTTTTTTTTTTTTTTTTTTGGAGACGGGGTCTGACTTTGTTTCCTGGGCTAGAGTACAGTGATGTTGTCATAGCTCACTGCAACCTGAAACTCCTAGGCTCAAGTGACCCTCCTGCCTCAGGTTCCCAAGTAGCTGGGACTACAGACACAAGCCACCAGGTCTGGCCCAATTGTCATACTTTTTAAAAGAACATCATAGATTTACTTTGCACTTAGTAATACATTTGTAGCTATAATTGTATAATTTTATTATTTGCTATTAAATAAACATAAATATTTAAAATATTGGAAGGAAACTTAAAATGTGCAAAGAAGTACTATTAATGTAAAAAATTAGGAAGTGTGTGACTAAAATATTTAATAATACTGGTGGAAGCAACTTTAAAGATTATGGACTAATAATGAAAACAATTGAAAACCATGCAATGGTTTAAGTAGAAGAATCATGATCATTGTGTTTTTGTAAATGCTATGCTAATAAACTCATTCTAAATCTTACCAGAAACAAAAAGATATAATGAAATGCATTCTGTAAATAATTTAATTTTGGAAACTGTACTAAATTAACTAAACTATGACTGCAATTATGCTAACTACTTGACATGATACAAAGAAAATGTCATACTTTTTAAATGGTTAAAGCAAGCTTTGGGGGGTGTGTGTGTTTGTGTATGTGTGTGTGTCTATTTTAGGTTTTAGTTTTAACAAATATAATTTATGTGATCCATTATGGCAGAGAGACTTGGCAATATAAATTAATCCAATGAGTATAAAGCAATAATATAATTTCCTCCACAACCCTACCTGTGACTCTCATTTGAGTTTCCCATATTCCAGGAGTTCAATCTTCCATAAATTGATCATGTTTGACAAGTTCACAAGCATGGACGATTTGCATCTTAAAGTTACAGAAAATTATAACAAGGTTGATTACCAGTACTTCAGTATTTTAGAAGAAGCAAATATGGAAGCCTAGCTAAAAACAGAGATTTCAGATTAGCAGCTGAAATGAATTAAAAGACTTATGTTTAAAACAACCAGAGAAATTCAAAAAGCATAGAAGTTTGAACCTAATTTTAGGTTCAAAGTAGCCATCAGTAAAAACCTCAAAGACATAACTTGATTATACTGCATTATAGGTTCCTAATAATAGGAATAATAATAGTTCCTAATAATAACCTCAAGTCATCATATAAAGCTTAAATTTTGTTCAGTTTTCTCTTTTGAGGATTATATTTTTAAAAGTTTTCTGCCAAAGGGGTCAAACCTTTACTTGCTGGAAAATTTGCTATTTTGATATACTACATTGCCCTCCCAAAAAATCAAACAGCAGATATTACTACTTCCAGGTGACGTGGAGCTCATTACACCTTAAAATACTCAAAATTTTTATTTCAAGTTCTTTTAAAGAAAACTACGAATTTCAAGAGTTTTCTAGAATTGGCTGCCAAGTGTTTGAGATTTATAACATAAGATAATTTCACTGATAAAAAATGCTCATTTTCTGATATTTCCAAGATTGCACATTTTCTGAATTAATCAAGCCATTCGATATAGAGTAAAGAATAATTTACACATACAATGAATCTTTAATGGCATAAATTTAAGATAACTTTATGTTATTAGACTAGGTTATTGCAATCAGTAATGAATAATTTTCTGACATTTTGCAGATATCATTTATTTATTTCTGCATCTATCAAAATGCTGGAACACTAAAGCACTCTATGTCAGTAGTACAACATTTAAAAGTCATCTTTTTATTATCAATCTATCATATATGTTGCGATAACCTATTTAACAACAATTTAACCAATAAACTCAATTACAACTTTATAAATTAATAATCAATTATTCAAAAATAAATATAAAAATGATTAAACTGGATGTGAAACAGGATCTACATCAAATATCTTTCAATTTGTTGTTTTGAACTTACTTAACTATTAAAATTAGATTAATTTTATGTAGTCTCTATGGAGACTAAAAAACAGCATAGATGCAGTTTTTAAGTCTATTTTATTATATTTAAAGTAAATTAAATCAACAGTAAATAATAACTATCTTGACCTTAATTACAGGAAATATTTTAAATGGCTTCCTATATACTCTCTAGAAGTGAAAAAGAGAAAATAGCAAACAGAAAGTTTCCATTAAATAAAATCAATCTAGTTCCTCAAGCGAATCTTTAAATAGACATCAGAAAAATCTGACCCATCAGTCATGATGTCATCTTATGGACGTGTGCCTTTGCTCACATATTTAATACAAATATAGTAACAGTTTTTGTGTGGCTGTTTCCCATAATGTCTCTGATCAAAAGCCAATGGCATAACCACTTTTGTCAAAGCAATTCTAAAAGCAGTCCAAACAGAGTCATTACACTACTCTCAAAGTGCCTGATGATCATAAGACATTATGTAAGTAATCTAGGATAATAGTTACACAGTATATCCTTCAGGAGCCCATTCAAAATGACTGTTCCTTGCAATAAAACTTTAGATAAGACTTAGGCAGCCACGAAGTTAAGAATTCTATTATCTGATAAAAATCTGGAGTCAAATGTGATGCAGATTTAAGAAAAGTTCATATGCTTTTCCAATTAATGAAGCAGAGTGCACAAAAACTTCAGTGGATGAACTGAACATGAAGTAGGCCATGCAAAGATTTGTGGATGAGGCAAAGACGTTCTTGAAGAATGAAGTCCTTGGAGTTCTATGCCATAAATCAAGACAATAATGAACACAGTATAACAAAGTAGGTGTTCAAGTTTACAAAGAAAATCTTATTGTGTGTCATTGCAATAGCCAATCTTATTAAAACTCTAATCGTAACATGTACATTTGAAACACATGTATTAATATTTCCTTTAGATTTTTTCAGTACATAACTGGCAAATTTATAACTAGGAAATAGATGAGTTATATTCCTATGAAAAATGTTAGACATAAGAATGTTAATTATTGTAGGATTTCTGCCAAAAATGTTGATGATTTTGGTTTGAAAATAATTCCAAAGGCCTTCTATTTCATTAATTTACTAAAATCAAGTATCACTTGATTTTTGAAATCACTCCTAATTCAAAATAATAAAATGATGATGTATTTAGAATGTTGTCTTATCTATTCTCTATTACTGTTTGCCTTTTTATTCAAGATGTTATGAAATAATTAATGTACAAATGGGTAAAGGAGAATCGAATTCATTTAAATTTTGCACCTGAAGAATTTTCTCAGAACATGTTCCCTGCCAAGATTATAGTTCTTTATGTGATTTTGGTTTCCATGTTTTAGGACCACTACCTAGGTATAATATAAGGAAAATATATTAATTGGTTCATATCCGTTATCATAAAAGTAAAGTCCAAGAAAATATATAGATTTTCCTTTATTTATCTCTATAAAATGAGCTAGCATATTGTGAATGGTAATTATAATCTAGAATTTCCCTGTCTTTCTGTGGAACATTCACCTTACAATCACAAATTACAACCTTATGGAGAAATTGTATTCAACATAGTGACTATTAACATATGGTTTATAATAACTTGTCATGTAAAATGAGGTATAATTCATTATGAATCAAGTTGATCAAACCATGAACCCTGTATTAATAAAAAGTGCCACAAATGCTTATTTGCTCATATTCAAAGAAGAAAGCCAGGCCGGGCGGGGTGGCTCACGCCTGTAATCCTAGCTCTCTGGGAGGCCGAGGTGGGCGGATCATTTGAGCTCAGGAGTTCGAGACCAGCCTGAGCAAGAGTGAGACCCCATCTCTACTATAAATAGAAAGAAATTAATTGGCCAACTAATATATATAGAAAAAATTAGCCGGGCATGGTGGCGCATGCCTGTAGTCCCAGCTACTTGGGAGGCTGAGGCAGCAGGATTGCTTGAGCCCAGGAGTTTGAGGTTGCTGTGAGCTAGGCTGACGCCACGGCACTCACTCTAGCCTGGGCAACAAAGTGAGACT